>JAWWEE010000052.1:7057409-7163281 GCA_035221455.1 Xenops minutus | reverse complement strand
GGGCAGGAGCCCGGGCAGGGGACGGGGGAACACGTGTTCCCGCTCCGCGCCGGGCGCAGGTAACGCGGCCCCGGCGGCCGCCCCGCCCGGGGGGCCCGGCGCGGGCTGCGGGCTGCGGGGGGCACGGGCGGCGCAAAGTTGGGCGAGCGGCGGCGGGAGCGCTCGGCGGGCAGGGCCGGCTGCGGCGGGGCGAGCCGGGCCGGGGAACTTTCTGCAAAGTGGCCGGGCCGGGGCCGGCGGCGCTTCGCCCGGTGCCCGCAGCCCCCCGGCAGGGACCGGGCGGGCAGGGGCCGCGGCGCTCGGAGCGCGGCTCGGGGCAGCCGGTGCCCGGCCCCCGGGCGAAGCAGCAGGTTATTTTTACCCGGTGGCATTTGCAGAATGCGCAGCTGATTTGCCATCCGGAGCCAGGAAGTTTCCCCCCTCCGCCTCCTTCCCCTTGTCGCCCCCTTTCCCCCTTTCCCCCGAGCGCGGCGGGGCGGCGGGCGGGGGGCGCGGGCCGGGGCTCCCGGGGGAGCCGCTGCAGGCTCGGGGCACGGGGAACAGGTGTCCGAGCCGTCACTCAGAGCCCGCCGGCGGGGGGGCGCGGGGCGCGGGGCGCGGGCGGACCGGGCGAGCGGCGGTGCCGGGGAGCGGGGACAGCCGGGCAGGAGCGGGGAGAGCCGGGCAGGAGCGGGGACAGACGGGGAACAGCGCAGGAACGGGGAACAGCGGGTCAGGAGCGGGGACAGCCGGGCAACAGCGCAGGAGCGGGGACAGCCGGGCAGGAGCGGGGAACAGCGGGGCAGGAACAGCGCAGGAACGGGGCAGGAGGAGCCCAGGAGCGGAGCAGGAGCGGGGACAGCGGGGCAAGAACGGGGACAGCAGCGGGGACGGCCGGGCAGCAGCGCAGGAGCGGGGCAGGAGCAGGGACAGCCGGGCAGGAACGGGGACAGCAGCGGGACCAGCAGCGGCGGCCGGCGCGGCCCGGGGCGCCCGGAGCTGTCAGAGGCTGGCGCGGCTCTCGCCTCGGGGCCGGCGCCGGGGCCGCCCGGCTGCGCCGCGGGCAACTTGTGCGGCAGAGTTGTCGGGCTGGGCTGCGGGCGGGGGTGCCCCGCAGCGCGGCGGGGCTCGGCCGGCCCCAGCCCGCCTGCCCCTTCGGGCAGCAGAGGTGCAACTTTGGAGGAGCTGCACGTCCACCTTGTGTGTGCCCCCTCCCGTCCGCGCCGCACTGCACAGCGGGTCCTGGCAGCCCGCTACCTGGAACAGCAGCCGGCTCTCCCAAAACTTCAGTGATGAATTTATTTCCTCTATTGATTCGCTGACTCTCAGCGTGGAATCAGTTCTTGCGAAGCTTTCGGACTTCTCATTTCAGAAGTCCTGCCTGCTTCCCACCTACCCTTTATCTGTGTGTCGCTGCCACCTTGTTAGCTACTCTAAAGGTGGTTTGGAAGAGTTTATGGGGGAATATTGTTGAACTTCAGTAATCAAGTTTCCAGATCTTATGCCTCCTGTTTAATTTATTAGACTAGTTATTTATTCTGTTGATGATAATCTGTTGCTGGTTTCTATGGAGATGTTAAACTGATCTCTTTCAGAAATCAAACTCCATATGCACTAAAACGTTTAAAGGAGCAGCGTCCCCTTTTGTTTTCAGACTTTGTACCTTTTCAGTGCTTTTATTGGGCTCCTGTATATTTTATATATTAAAGCCTGAAGTTGAAGCTTTGTGCAAGACAGAGCTTATTATGGCTAACAGAAAGTCAGGGCTTTGATCCTTTTTTTTTTGCATCATCATTTAAAACAGATCATTTTTCCCCCCTCATCACACAAGATAGCAGAACCCTTTCAAGATCAAAGCGTCCAGCTAAAAACTATTGTTTAAAAAAAATAGAAAAAGAGCCAGTTAAATTAGGGAGATGTTTCCTTAATCTGCTTATTTTGTTCTAAAGATTTTTTTTTTTAGCAGTGAAAACAACAACAACAGAAACTTGTGGCAACTATATTGTTATTTTTATACCTCCCAAGTCTTTTTAATGTTAAAATAAGTTCAAAGTCAAATATCTCCAAAGATAAAGTGCTTGTTAGGGTGTTTTTATTACATGGCTTCTAAATGTGGAAGGTCAGAATCCAGAAAGCTACTGCATTAGAGAAGGTTTTAATAGTCTTTGTCTCATCTTAATGAGAGAGCAATCTAAAAAACATTTTCCCCACAACATTTATAAATTATTTCAAAGAAGTCTCTCTGCATATAACTCAGTTTTCATAATTTCTTAACTTGTCCATTGCATTATTACGTGTGATTCAGTGTAATATCACTTTAGAAAAAGTGGTTGAGGTGAGATATTTTTTTTTATGCTTAAAATTGGAGAACTCCTGGTAAGCTGCTGTGTTGATCAGGCTGACGCAGAGTGCACACCAGTTGTGGTTTTTTGCTCATCTCCTGGAGAAAAGTTAAAAGGTTTGCAAAGAAAATACTATACCAGCACAATGCATGTTTAACACAGTAAAAACCCCTTGTTGTACTTTCTTTTAGTGTATCTTCAAAGTGTTTCCACTCCCTAAAAGAGAGATGTTTTTCCTCTTTATATGCTTCTATACTGATCTTGAAAATAAAAGAATAATCATAGAGGAAATAGTGCATGTAACCCTTACAACTCATATATGTTTGTGTGTGTATATACATTTGTATTTCACATATATATGTGCACACATACATGTGTATGGAAAACACTCAGGCGGTTCATGATCTGTCCATACTAGACTTTATCTTTTTTCCTTGTTAATTTTTCTCTCTCCTTTTTTTTTTTTTTGATGTGTGGTAGATCATTTAAAATTTTTTTGTAGGTATTCTGTTTATTTGTTTGATTTGAATTGCAAACAGGATTGACTCTGACAAGTAAAAAGAGGAGGGGGAAAAAAGGAAACACTATGGCTTTAAACTCAGGAGTTTGCATATTCTCCTTGTATCTTTCCCCTTTGCTAATTATTGTGTTGTTTTCAGAGCAAATATGTCATATCCATGGCGACCAGGCAGGTTTATTGTCTTTCAGAAGCAATAGCTCACATAAGTAATTAATGACTTCTTTTTTTTTCCTCTGGCTTAGGTTAAACAGATCATTCAAGGAAAGTCATATCTCTCTCTCCCTCTCTCTCTTTTTTTTTTTTTAGCCCAGTGACATAAGAACATGAGTTAGAACAAGAAAATACTTTAACCAAGAAGTCAACAGCTTATTTTTCCTCATTTCTTTTTAAAAGCTCCAAGTGTCAGCTTTCCACACACATGACATTGTCATTCTGGCAGTTTCAGAGCGAAGCCTTGGTACAGGGAAAAGCCACTGAGGCTGGAGTTGAGTTGGTGTTGTACAGCTGAGCAAAGTGTATCTCTGGGTGGTTGTGGAGGGGGTTATTCTTGCTTAAGGGTTTTGCTGTGTACTGGGAAAAAACGTTTCCCTCACTGTCCCCCCACCTCCCATTCTATCTGTATTAAAATCAGTGTTAAAATAAAGGTGTGTTTTGTATCTTGCAGATTGTAATTCAAACAGTTTCCAGGAAAGAATTAGTAATTCATTTTTATATACAGCATATATACACACACGCTTGAGCTCCACCCAAAACAATCAAGCTAGCTGGAAAAAAACCCTTATTTCCTTTTTCTTTTCAAGCCCAAGCAAACTTGTACAGTAACTTTCAAAAGCTTATTGAAAATAGTCCCCCATTTTTGCAAGGAGTTTGCTGCAGGTATGAATCTTGTCCTTTCCCCTTCCAACTCTGTTTCTTCCTATTAAAGCTGAATTTGCTATCTGTCCAAGCCAGGGGCTGGTTATCCACTATGATTTACTGAGGTGGTGATTCCCCCCGACTCCCCCCCAGCACCTTCACCCCTGTTTTGTTTTTGCTAATTTCATTTTCAGAAGGATTTACACACAGTCCAGCTATATAAATTCCTTGGGAGATAAAAGCACCGCACGCTTCCATAAACAAAAGCTTTTACTTGCATCCTGTCTTCCTTTTTTTCTTAAAGTAAAAAGGAAAAAACCCTAAAAACAAAACCCCAAGCCGTCTGATTGAAGCAGGTATCATAAATGTATGCTGGTAATGATTCTGTATTCCACAATGCTGCTACTTTAACTTTTAAAATCTGTTTCCTTTCTGGTTTGTAACATTAATCAAAGAGCCGCTTCCTTCCAATTTTTCCACAGACTGGGGCTAATTAGAACCACTCGAATCATATTTTGTAAATTCCATGTGGATGTTACTTTAGGTTTCAAGATCGCGAGTGCTTCAGGTTCAGTCTGGCTGTGCACTCTTACGGTTATTTTTATTAATGCCTCTGTCTCCCAAACCAGTTCAGGGTTTCTCTCCGTTTACCCAAATAGATTTGTGGGTTCATGCACAGGGGTGTGTCGGAAATGGATGGTACAAGTAGGAAAAAGAAAAGCCGAGAAGGAAAGAGATTTTGCCGTGTAGTTCCAAAGAGCAGCAGAGAACCCCCGAAGTAACGTGAAGCTGAGGATTCAACAGACTTGATAATTGAGCCCTTAACCTCCTGATGTCTGTATCAGAAAAACAGAGTCTAGCAGAGGGAGACAAAGACTAAAAGCAAATACTGGGAAGGAGGAAGCTGGGGAGATGACTGAAATGTTGAGGTGTAGTTCAGGAGATGTACAGAGCAGTATGTGACGTTCCCTTCGGTTCAGTTTTTCCCTCTGGCGAAACGTAGCTGGTTTCGAGGTGGCTTTGGGAGACCCTGATGTTTCAGTGCAGCCGAGAGCCCGGCGTTCCTGTGGCGTGTGCACATGGAACTTGGAGAGACTTCGCCTGGAATTGGTGTTTATATTTCCCTGCTTCCTTTTGTTTTTCAAGGACTGACTAGGGATTTTTTTTTTTTAAATCCTTATGGGAAGTTAAATAGCTAGAAGTTGGGAGTTTTCAGATTGTGATTATTAGGCTGTGCTAAAGGGATTTGAATCAAACCGCTTTGAGCACCCGGCAGGGCAACTGTTCCCGTGCTCTGCTCTAGCATTTCTCTTCTGTACATCTGGGTACCCAAACAGGGCATCCAAGAATTAGGGGGCAGTGGGCTCTCAAAGAGATCTCAAAGTTAACTTGCTTTTGGTATATAAGACTGCAGCTTCAAAGAAAACCAAGGGCGCATCGTAAATTTTGCTAAAATTAATCAACCGTTTAAGAGCTCCACATTAACGAGGTTTTCCAGGCAAGCAGCTTTCTTCTCCTCTTCTTCTTTCTCATTCAAAGTCCAAGAGGGTTGGGGTAAAGGGGGGAGAACATGAGTAAGAAGAGGAAGGGGTTGGAATTTGAGTAGAAATAATAAAACCAAAAAAGGCTGGATTTGTAGAATATAAATCCTCATGTGTCCTTGATCCATATTGTCAGGGTTTTTTTTTTTTGGTCGGATTTGTCCTGTGTGCCTTTGACGGAAAAGGCACGTAGAGAGAGAGAGAGAGAGAGCGCGACAGAGGGGGAGAGAGAGAGACGTGTCACTGCTTTGGAGCTCATTATCATTCTTAATAAGTCTTAAGGAATAAAGAGGAGCATTGAGTGTAAATGCTGGGTAATCCTAACACTCCTCAAGGTGAGAGGAGTCTCGAGGACACAGAGAAAGAGAGTGAGGAGGAGGGGGCTCCTGCGGGGGCAGGAGAGGAGATGTGCATGAAAGTGGCTTTGAAGGCAGTGGCCATGGGTTGGTAGGGCTTGTGGCTCCGGGCGCTTTGGGTTCGTTCCACAGCCCTGTGCCGGGCAAAGTTTTCTCCAAGTTTGCATCCCAGAGATGGTAATGGACCCAGCTGGACCTTAGGGCTGAAATATTGGCCTCCAGTGGTGATGTTCTCTGACAGGCAGCGGTGTGAGGAGCAAGGTTGCTGCCTACCCTTCCTCGCCCTGAACTGAAGGGTCTCGCCCCCCGAGCAGAGCGGCGGCCCAGGGTGGGTGTTCTGCCATGGCTCGGCTTTGGCACCTGCTTCCCCAGCTCGGGCTCACTTCTCAGCCTGTGCACCCTTCCTTAGCCCTTTCCCGTGTCCGTCCTGTTGGATGCCACAACTCCTTCTCTTTGCCTGAATTTCCCAAGCCTCTCTCTCCCTGCGCGGCTCGGACACTAGGTGGCTTAAAGCACAGGCTCTGCTGGCAGCTGCCAGCGACGTTCATTCACTCTTTCTGGTGGGCTCCTTTATTCAAACTTCAGGCTGACAGCAAAACACGGAGATGTCTTTGAATCCGTTGTGGATTCAGGTATTGCAGGACTTCCTGGGCAGTGTGTTTGCAGTCGTGTTGGGGGATTTGAGCCCGGGTAGCAGGAAGAAAGAGGACACTGATGAAATGAATTCAGGGGCTGGGCTCCTTGCTCTGATGATAAGGAGTCAGGAACCTGCTGGCGTTGCTGAGTCCTTCCCTCTCTGGGCAGATTTCACCATACCCATTTTAAAGGGTGTGAGTGTTCCTTTTGGAAAAAAACATTTCAGGGTTGGCAGCGCCCTTCTTACTGTGCTGATGTGTAATGGAAGATGCTGAGCCTTCAGTGATGCCCACTGGCCCTTCTTTCTGGTCTCTTATCTCCAGTCCAGTTGCAGGCAGAAGGGATTGCTGTAATTGGGAATTTGCCTAATGCATCCAAAGCCTAAAGAAAGGGAGTGGAGCACTTGAATTTTTTTCCCCTCCTGCAAGACAGTGTTGTCTCTCTGGTTTAGCCCATAGCTTCTGGCTGAAGTAGGAGCTTTACCTTTTTTAAAACAACTCCAAATACTTTGGAGCAGGTGGGACGGAGTTGTGGATGCTGAGTTTTGATCAGTTGGCAGAAGCCAAATAAAATGAGGTAGAAGTCTTGCTAAATACTGATTTTTCTGGGTCCAGGTGCTTGGCTTCAAGGTTAAGCGTTACATTGGTAATATTATTAGGTATTAAGTTATTAGTAATGGAACTGTGGGGCTTGCCTGTACTTGGCAGAGAACCGCTAAGGAACTGTATTAGGGCTGAGTTCATCCTGGTTTCTCTGGTGGTGTCCTTCCAGCATGTCTGAGCCCTGAGCTGGAGGGAGCAGGAGGAAACATGAATGCACTTTTTGTGCATTGTCTGCCTTTTGAACTCTTTCCTGAGACAGTTAATGAGTTGTAGCAAGGAGGCAGAGCTCTTGTGCGGAGGGATGTGCCTGCAGCCCCTCTCGCTGTGTGCAGTGGCTGTTGATGAGGTGGCAGCTCATACCTTTCACGCGTGATTGAGCTGGTCTGGAGTGCGACCCGGAGGTGCAAGAGGCTGTGCTCCCAGGGTGAGCTCTAGAGCTGTCCAGCTGCCAAGGCCTCGTGTAATAAGCGCTGTAGGAAAAGGCTTTGCAGGACTGTCAGTTGTTGGGGCCTTTGGGGGCTTTGGCTTCTTGCCTACCGTGGCATTTTGGGGTATTTTGCTCTCCGGAAGGTATCCTATTTTTGTGCTGCCACCAGTGATGCTGTTTTGAAACAACATAGGTTGTTCCCAGATTCTGAGCCATAGGGCTTGTCATTTCAATGACAATACAACAACTCACCTCAGAGTTGGTCTCTGAGGCTGGTCCTGATCCTCTTGCATGTGAAGTCAGCTGGCAAGGCTGGTCCCTGTGCTGGGAGGGCAGCACAGTGTTGCACACACAGCGTCCATCAGACTTGGGTAGGAGGGAGGTTGATAAACTCTACAGATTTTTGGGGGGCTTTTGAGTTTTATTCTTTGAAAGAACAGTGGGAACTGAAAAGCTCAGAAAGAGAATCCTTCCATCTTCTTGATGGGGAAGGACTATTTAGAACTGCCAGAAGGGTTTTGTTTTAGTTGTGTACTAAAATGCATTGTGGAGCAAGTGCTGAGAGTGTGACCCAAGCACAAGTTTGTCTGGTGGATTTGGAGAAAACTTGGCTGGCCAACATTTCCTGAAAGTACAAAATGGTCTGGTTCTGGTCCTGACTTAGACTAGAAGGTAGGGATTGCAGCTGACTCTCACTTCCATGCTAGTTCTTTTCTTTCCTGGTTTTGCTTCTGCTTTCAGTAGCAAAGTAACCAGGACTTTGATTCCTACATAGTATGAAATGCCAGTCCCACACCTTCACCAGAGTGGCTAGGCAGAGCCTTCTAAATTAGATGGGATTGTAACTTGCATAAATGCAAACTGAGCTGTGTGATCACAGCCTGGGCTTCGCGGTATCTCCTCCTGCCCCATTCAGTCCATCCCCACCCGGGGAGGGTGAGAGCTGCACAGAATCACACTCGTCTTGGTGGAGCATGGTGAGCCTGGCAGAAGAGCTGGGAGGCCGGCAAACAGCTCCCAGCCTGGCTGCCTCCCTGGTGGCTGTGTCTGCATAGCATCCTCTCCATAGGGCTGCTGGTGGTGAGCCCCTCCCTCCACCAGTGCCTCAGGCTGCCCCAGCTTTATACCAGGGGAGCAGTGTCCTTTCACACTGGTGAGCCAGCAAAATCTCTCCCAGGGGTTATTGTAACCTCTCAGCAGCGATTTGCAAACAGGCATTCAGAGATAAAGTCTTGGTGCCGAGCTCAGGGCCAGTAGGGCAGATATGAAACGCGGCAGGTTTATGAAAGGGAAGGTGTATGAAATGCAGCCTGCATCTCCCATTTCACTGCACTATGCCAAAACACACAGTTTCTTATTTCAGTCACTGTGATCTTTCAAGGAGGTTAATTTCCATGACGAACTCCGGGCCACGTGCTTGGAGGATTTATCTAATTAGACTGACACTTTTCTTTTTTAAAAAAGAAAATTAAGCTGCACCTTGGAGGACTTAAGTATTTTAAACTGTGGGAGCGGCAGCAGGCTGTGTGATCCCTGCTCACAGAGCAGGGAGAGAGGAAATTGCCCCTTTTTCAGTCTCCTATTGAAGACTTCACCAAAGGTCCCTATTTACTTAATTTTCTTACATGGTGGCTGGATGCTGAAGAGTATTTTATCCTGCCTGAGTCCCTAAAGCCTCAGCTGGCTCTTTAACTCATGTAAAGTATTGATGTTCTGGGCTGTTACGTGTTCAGGATGGAGTGGAGGTAAAGGAGAGTCCTATTAATGCTCCTTAGCCATGTCCTAGAAAAACTGCCTCCTGCCAGGGCAGTGAGCGGAGTGCCTGCCCTGTGTAATGACTGAGGCAGGTATTTGTCCCTCTCTCCGTGCTTGAGCACCTCGTGCTCCTGGCTGTGTGTGTCCTGGAAGGTGCTGTGACTGTCCTTGCCTTGTCTGTGGTCACACAGAAAAGGGAGTCCCAGGACAACCCCCCTAGCCCTTTGTCCAGCCTTGGTGCAGTTGCATTGTGTTCTGATTTCCTGCTGAAAATACCTTTCAGACAAGAACTGGGACCGTGCTGTAATGAAAATAGAGGATCTTGGGTTGAAGCTGTTACATGCAAGCAAGCCCCATGCTTTCCTTGACTGGGTATCTTTCACACTGTCAGGCCCAGTGAATGATTCTGGCTTTGCCCCCATCAGAGGGCTCCTGGAGTTCTGCTCACACTCCCTGCCTGCTGCCTGCCCGTTACTTGGCAGCTCCTTGTGTTGCTGTTTGTGAATCCAGGTTCAGATCACTTCGGGTCTGGTACTGCTCCAGCTGTTTATCCTTGCAAAGGAGATGGAAGAAAGATTTTTCCAGGGCACTGCATTTGCTGCACTAAGACAACTCAGACCACATTTTCTTGCAGCCCAGGCTGGAGCAGAGTAGGGTGTTTATGGATGGAGGGAAGTGTCCACACAAAGTGGGCCAGATGAGAGTAGCTTTGTGAACTTGAGTGTTAATACAGTGAATCCCATGGAGCTCTTCATGGTGCAAGACTGCACTGAGTGAGAAAAATACCGCAGCCTTATCCAAGGAGATGGTCACTGGGTGTGCTACAGTCCCCAGCTGATATGCTGAGGAATCCGTGGCGGATAGAACCCAAGATTTAATTTGGTCTTTGGTGAGGAAAGGAGCAAAAATAGATGTTTCCTTTCCTTCTCTCCCCCCCACCCCCCACAAAAGAAAAAGAGAAATAAAAATACTAAAATCTGCCAGGCACTCAGAAGTCTAACCAATAAGAGCCCTGTTGGCTGGGGAGCGATCGTTCTGGCTTGGTCAGCCATCCCTAACAAGTTACGGGTTGTATAAACTCCCAGCTTACAGCTGTAAATTTACTCAATTTTGAATACAGCCACAAGCTGGCTCAGCAGGATCTGAAGCCGTCTGCTCCAGTAGTCCTGGTATGCTCGAAATTCACAGCTCCAGGGGGCCCGAGCGCTGGACACACAGAGCTGTGGAGGGGCAGGTCCTGGGCTGCACCCCCAGAGCCCTGCTGGACCCCGCACAGAAGCTGTAGCGTTAATTTATCCTTTCCTGGCTTTTAGCTTTCCTGCCTTGGGTGAATGAATGCCTCTTGATCTCCATAGCAGCACGTCCTCTGTGCCTGTTCCTGTCCCTCAGCTCGAGACAGGGAGCTTGGTCTGGGGGACACTCCTTGCTGGGTGGTGTGGCAGGTGGGCAGAAGTTGGTCCATACGCAGTCCAGAGCCCTTCCTGCAGTGTCTGCTCAGTCCTTTGCTGAGGTGGAGTCAGTGTGTGTTTGCTGGAGTGAATGGGAGCAAAAGGAGAGTTCTGACTTCAGGCTTTGTCGCTGTGGAAGGCACTGTTCTCTCTGAACACCTGTAATGTTGCAATGTTAGATGCTCCTAGAAAGCTGAACTTTTGGCTTGTCGGCACTGAATCGTGCTGCAAACAGCAGTGTGTTACTTGCATTGAAAGGGAATTTAGCCCAGGCTTGATCACCTTTTACACATCCAAAAATTGGACAGTTAACATCCATTCCATCATGTTTCTGATGGGGAAGCATTTTGTCCAAGACCAATCCTTTTATCTTGGAATGAGACCTCGAGTACTGCCATGTTACTGTGACTGACCCCTTTCCTTCAGCAAAACTGAAGTCAGAATTTCTGTTTGCTGGAACGGGCTTGGAAAGTAGAGATGGCTTGAGGGATGGCCAACCCCAAACCTCCTCAGCTGCACCTGGCAGCCTTTGCCCTGGGCTGCTGCCTAGCTCTCTGAGCCAGCTTCACTGGAGCAGATGGGCTGCTTGGTTCAGGCTCCTCCACGTATGAGAACAGCGAGGACAGAGCTTTTGGGGGTAATATGGCCCCAGATATGGCCAGCGTTCACTCCTGAATTCAACTTGCTACAAATAAATGAAAATGAGTGGTTGCAACTGAAAGGTTTATGAGAGGTTTCCTCTCCCATCTTCCTCCTCTGCTCTGTGGAGCTGTGCTGGTTCTGGCACCCAAAGGGTTAAGGTGACTCATGCCCCTCTCACCAGATCTGCTGGCAGGAACGCTTCATCCCAGCCACTAATTGGTGGTGTTTGCTCTGCACTTTCTCGCTCTGGTTTTGATGAAAACATTTAACCAGGAGCTTAGTGTGCAGAGGCTCCCAGCTGACAGCACCGTGCTGGCTTTGCCCACTCGTCCTTGCTGTGTAAATTCAGCAGCCGGGCTTAGGGGTGGCAGGGGAGGGCAAACATGCACAGCATGCAGCTCCTGGCCCCTTGGTTCCTCGCCTCAGGGTGCTCTTCCCTACGGGAATCTTTAGGGTCCAGGCCTGTATCTGCTCTGGTCCGCAGGTGCCTTTCTGGACAGCCAGTGGCATTGGAAGCCCATTCAGAGCCTTAGGACCAGGCTGCAGAGGTGGGAAGTCAGGTCCTGATATTTCTCATAGGGGCTAGTCTTACCTGAGAGCAGAGGGATGACTTGGTAGGGCTTGGGAGACCATCTGGCTGCAATCCTGGGGAATTCTTCCCTAGAGAACAGGATTCAACAGGCGCTGTGCCATGGAGGGGAGGTGAAGCTACTGGTTCTGTTACGTGGAGGTCACCTACTCATTCCTTCCTATGCTGCTTAGAAGCTTGTGCAGGATTTTCCCAACAGTCTTTCGTTGCAGCTGTTTCAAGTAATAACCTGCTTGTCTATGTGCTCTTCTAATGGGCTTCACATGAAGAAGTCTGAGCTGATTTGAATTTTTGCCATTCAAGTGGCACAGAAGTTACCCTGTCCTTATGGAGTGAGTCTTGAGAATGGGCACGTCCAAGCTCCTCAGTTCCTACGTCACAGAACCCTTAGGCAGCAGCAGAAACTGAAACATCTCCCCGGGGGAGATGCCAGTTTATCTGTGTTGCTGCTGGAAAATGCATTCAAATTTCTGCCCAAACAGGAGATTGTGACATGCAAGAAATTCATCTGAGCCCGTCGGGGCTGCCACTGCTCTGATATTTCTTTACTTTTCTCTCCTTATCTCTGGTGATCTACCCTATGAACAGCAAAACAAATCCAGATGGGAAAATTTATAAACCAGAAAATCTGGATTCCCCATTCCTGGAATGATTCCTTGTTCTCAGCCGCCTCCGTGTGTCATGGGGTCTGCCATGAAAAGGTGCCAGGGCTGTTGAAAGAGGCCAGGCCTGCGTGTGCATTAGGGAAACAGCAGCAGCCTAACAGCCTGTGTGAGTGCGGGTTCCCAGGGGAGATGGATGGGTGCTCTGGAGAAGCAGGATTTGCCCAATGGAGGGTTCATCAACAGAGGTGTTTGTCCTGGTTTGATCCATTCGAGGACCTTGCTCCACATCATTCTGCTGAACTGATTATACCTGTTGAGGGAAATTTTCTGCCTCTTCCTTCTCCCTGACTTTTGATAGAGTGGAACCAAATTCACATGTCTCATTAAACACTAAAAGAGCTGGGCCAGGCCCCCACTGCACAATGTGCTACCTGTTATCAGCCCGGAGAAAGGGGAGCGAGCAGGTGTAGGATAACAGTGCAACTGAGAGAGACCAAAGTGCATCATAAAACAAACAAAGAGCCTGTGCTCCAGCTCCCCCAGATGCACCGGGGAGGTGCAGGGTCTGCACTGTGCTTTAGAGGGAGCTCTGAACAAGTGCCCGCGTGGGGCACTGTGTAATTTGCAGCCAGAAATGGGTTGATGGTTTTCTGTGCCGTGGGGGGTGTCTGGAAGGGCCCTGCCCCTTGGGGGCTGCAGGAGCAGGGGGAGCTCCCTGCCTCCAGCACTGACAGCTGCGGGGAAGGAGCCGGTTGACAGGACTGAGCACCGTGGGTCTGACTTGGGTCGTGACATCAGAACTGTAGGCCTGGATAGGGAACTGAAGGAGGCATCTGAGTCTTCCCTCGTTGTAAGGGCTGTAACTGCCTTTATTGTGACCTTCCCAGCCTTTACTGTCTTCAGGGAGGAGCCCATCCAGCCTCTGCTGTGTGACAGTCTTTCCTCCTGAGATTTCTTACCTGAAGGTGTTTGCACCAGGATTTTATTTGATTCCTTTGCGCCTCTTCTTGCTGTGAGAATCTTGTGTTGCCCCTTGTGCTTTGGGACGAGCTTGCAGTGGTGCTGCTGGCATTTCGTTGCATTTAGTGAAGCAGTGGCTTGGCTTATTGTACCCCAGCATCAGCCAGAGCTTTGGTGTCTTTAGCGTGACTCAGGCCCTGGAATTGTGCTTACCCAACAATACCTTTTGTCCTTTGCCCAAAACTTCTGGCCAAGGAAAAGGGAAAAAGGAGGAGCGAGAACAGAAAGAAAAGATAAAATTCTGCATTTAGTTGTCCTTTCATCACAGGTGGTGCCAGTTGGTTTTTGCTTTATTTGTACAAGGTGGGGAAAAGAGAAAAAGAAAACAAGGTGGAACTCGGACAAGGCCCAGGGAATGTTTGAACCTGACAACAAACTTCCTTTGTTCAGGGGAGCCAGGGGAAAGAACAGAAAAAAGGGGCAGAAGACCAGCTGAAACCAACCTCAGCCCTGTTCCCTTGGGCAGGTTTCTTCTTCCTACTCTTTGTTGTTTGGGGTTTTTTGTTTTGCTCAGGTGTCTTGTGATAATTTTGTTTGCACAAGAGCCTTTGTGTGCTGCCTTCTAGAAGGTGGACAGATGAAAGGTTTCCTGGGGACACATTTGTTATTTGGATGGGGAGGATTTATTATTTATTCTATCATTTATCTATCATTATCTATCATTTATACATGCTTTGCATGCTCCTTCTCCTCCAGCCATGAAGATCAAGATGGCTAGAGGGGAAGGATGAAGGACTGTGCTTCTCAGGAGGAGAGACAGATGAGCAATTTAGGGGCCAGGCAGACAAATCATGATTAAAATGCAGAAACCAGAGCGTTTTGTTGATGAGAAAATCCCCAGCAGGGGTACTGCCTGGGGGACTCCTGAGTACCACTAAGTACTTGGACACAGACCTACCTTTTTTGCAGGTGGGCACAAAAACTCTTGCTGAATCACTTGCCATGTTCTTCGAAAAGAAGAATTGGGAGTTGTGGGATAGCTGCCCAGGGGGCACTGGAAATCAGAGTGACCTTCTGCTGTGTGGGACAAAATGGATTCTGGTGGGGTTGAGTTTCAGCAGGGCTGTTCCAGCCAGCTTGTTGCACATCGAGGGTACAGCCAGGGCCACACAGCACTCCTGGCCTGCCTGGAACTTGGCAGGAGCAGCTCCCCATCCAAACAGGGGGTGGAGGCTCTCTCTGTCAGGCACCTGCATGCAGTCCACGTGCTGTGTGTTCAGTACAGCTCGCCTGGGATACACTCAGTGTCTTTTTCTTCAGGAGATGCTCTTCCCAAGGAGGCTGCCTGGTACCTTCCCAAATTGCCCTGCACTTCTTAGCTGTTGACTGTGTGCGGTGTTGCAGTGGTCCTGTAACGCTGGAGTGGCTGGGTAGTGAGGAGACTGGGATGAAAGGCTCTTCAGTCTTTTCTTGGCCAAGTTAGAAATACATTACTCAGTGCTTAATTAATCTGTTTTATCTCATTTAGGTATCACAAAGTGCTGTGTCAAAATTAGTGAGCAAAGTTGTGGATATCACCTGTAGAGCAGGTGCTGGCCATGCTCCCCAGAGGAAGGTTAAATGTTTTGACTTGGCCTGTAGGAGGGGAGGTGTTTGACGTTCAGTACATGAAAAGGAAGAAAGAAGAGCTGAGTATCAAAGTCACTGCATGGAGCTGGACTGATGTGGCTCCTTCCCGGAGTGTCTGAGGGAAGTCCTGCCATTCTTCTGATAATGGCCAAGTCACTGCCATGCCTGCTCTATTAAAGCATCCTAAGATGCTGCCAATGAAAACTCTTCCCCTGCTACTGAGGGAGTGGATTCCCTGTGTTGCATTACCCGTGATATGGATCCTCAGCGACCTTTCTTTTCAGTGCACGTTCCCCCTTGAGTTTCATCAAACAGCCCTGGAGCTGCTCTTTTCCTGAATGTAGTTCTGAGCCTGGGCATCTGGGATCCCTGGGCTGCAGGACATGATCCCAATGAAATAACTCCAGAGCAGAGTCTGAATTCAGTGAATCCCAGGCAAAAGCTGGAATACTCACTGCAAAATGCGTTATTCCGGATTTACTCTGGGAGCTGCCGCATTCTGACTTCGGTCCTCAGTCTTTGCCTTAGTTTTTGTATCTGCACAATGGAGATAATAAAACTTGCCTCCAGCATGGCTTGTAGCTGAGAATTAAGGAACAGTTTCCAGAGCCAGACTGAAGGCAGCTACAGAACACAGGCTGTATTTTTGCTGTAAGTGTGTTTGTCTGGAGTTTAGAAATTAGGGCCTGAGTGAGACTCAGGGAGGCAGGTGAAGACTCCTGCTGTGTTTTCTCTCCCGAGACGCTCCAGGGAAGGTTGCCCAGGGGTCTCGAGGGAAGGGGCTGGCACGGGGGTGCTGGCAGCAGGAGCCGTGGTGGCGAGCAGGCGGCTTTCCTGCCGTCCATTCCAAGCACAGGAATGACTGTGGGGAACGATTTCAAAGCCACCACTATGGAGATTAAGGGGATGAGAATGTAAATCTCAAGTAAAAAGGTAATTGAATGTAATAGCAAACACTGCTCGGTCTATGTTAATTTTAGCTCTTCCCCTGGATACAAGGCGCTGTATTAGTGTTTTATTACCATTTTGTTTGCACTAATAAAATAGTAAAATTTATTTCAAGGAAGTTGAAGGATGGTTTTACAATGCAAATTTGAAGAAATTGGACTTTTCATTTACGCCACTGCTATTTTAAACCCTGAAGGGTGTAAATTAGCCTCCTGTGCCTGGGTGAAATCCACTGCTTCCACAAGCAGGGGGAGGATTTGATGTGGGGGAGAAGAGAACAAAACCAAATCATCTGAATATTTCAGAGAGACAGAGATATCTGATGAGGGGAGAGAAAAAAACCCTGCTCGTGCCCACTGAGCGGAAGGGCTGGAGCAGAGTGGGAAGAGCTGGTGAGAAGCAGGTTTGTGCCAGCGAGCACTTGGGCTGCCGTGGGCGTCGGGAAGGGCAGAGCTGGGCAGGGGTGCCCCCACACCCGGCCCTGCCTCCCCTGGAGGAGGCACAGGGACTGGGGCTCAGCTGATGAGCAGATGCTGCCAGTGACAGACAGTTCCTAGAAGTGTGGAAGCCTTGGGCAGGGTTTGCTTTCCGGCCCAGGGGACCCACACTTCCCATGTTGCCTGCACTTCTCTCTTTCTCTTGCTGTGCTGTCTGTGCCTTCCTGCCATGGCCCGGCCCATCCGGGCTCTGATTCACGCTGAGTCACGGCCCTGCCAGGGAAGGTGCCTCCAGCCCAAAGGCTGGTTCAGCGACCTCCTCCTTCACCCAGGACTCCTCTTCAGCATGAAGTAGGAAGGGATGGGCAGATTACCTGGTCCCTTCCACCTTTGTAAAGTTGTTTATAACAGTGCTGTTCTCATCACACTTTTGCCACTGCTTGGCCTTGACATAAATGATGCTGTAAAGGCTGAGCCACAAGAATCGGGTCCACAGAGCCGTGTTTGGTTCCAAAGGTCCTGTGCTGAGCTGGCCACGTGCCTTTTGGAGGGAGGTGTCTCAGGCTGTAGAAGCATCCAAAGCCCATCAGCTTTCTTGGACTTGTCTGAGTTTCTGCAACAGGTCTGAAAATCCCACGGGGTAACTTTGAGGGCTTCATTCTACTTGTGCAAAGGGAGATGTGGAACAGGAGTTGTAGCATCCCTTTATTCAAATCCCAGAGGTCTCTCGTTCCCCTGCTGGGGAAGGCTTTGAGTTACTGTTTTCTGTTCCTGCTCACCTTGCTCATACCTCAGTCTTCACCCAACACTACCATGAAGGGAGCCATGCTGAGTTTCCCCTGCACAGGAGAATCAAGATTTTTTCCTTCATCTTGAGTGAAATTGCACATTTGTTCCTTGTCCTAAGATGCTTGTTTGAAGCATCTCTGTGTATTACAGAGGTACTGATTGGGTTTGAAGTGCTCAGAGAACCCGTTCCTTCTGCTGCCCAGCAGACTGATGGGCACCTCAAACACTGGTTATTCCTAGGCAGTTCTCTCCAGCAGTATTGGTTCTTTTGCTGCCAGCCCAGTCACTGTGCTGTGGGCTCCTCCTGTGGCGTGGAATTGCTCAGGGACTTGTTTGGTGTCTGGCTGCCTGGTCTGGCTGTTGCCCTGCATTCTTGGCCAAGTGGTACAGAGTGAACTGGAGAGGAAAAACCAGCTCCAGCAATCTGATTTTACAGAGGTAGATCTCCCAGCTCTCCTTTGGACTGTGAATATCATCTATTCATTTTATCCTCAGGAAGCCTTTCAGGGCAAACCCCACTGTTTACCCCACGCGAAGGCAGGATGGTGCTTTGACTTGCTGCTATTTATGGTCTGGATAGCAGCAGATCCACTGGGAAAGCTGAGGCCAGGCTCCAGGTCCTGTGTTCTACCACTGTGCCACCTCTCCTCATGTCTGGCATTAAAGACAGCCTTCAAAAGTTTTTAAACCCTCTTGCAGGTTCAAATTCTAGCACCACCACTAGCCCATGGGTGGTATTGGGCAGCCCTCTTAAACTCCCTGCTCTGCTCCTTTGGTGGCTGTAGCAGAGGCTGAGCCAAGACTGAGGGCGTTACCAAAGAAAGCAAAGACTTATTTTTGGCATTGAAATGGTTTCCTATTCCAGGCGAGTCTGGGGAGCAGCATGGTTGTGTACCCAAGGATTTAAACAGTGCATTAAGCAGAGGGGTTACACTCCGGGTGGATTTCAATCAAAAACTATAATTACATCAAATAGCAAACGGAAATGGAAAAAGGGGATTACTGACTCGACCCTGGATGCTGTTGGCTGCTGAACCTGCTCCATTATTCACACCCCCTCTATTGCCTGGGGTGGGGTGTGTATGTGTGTGTAGGCAGTAAGGCCCCCCTCCTTTTTCCATTTCCTTCATCCACCTGATGAAGTCAGAGTCCCTGTGCCGGTATCAGTGCTTGGAGGAAGGTTGGAATTTGCATGACTTGGATTTGGGACTTTGCAAGGCAGGTTTGATCTCCCTGGGCAACTCTTCCTGGCTCCAGGCAGGAAGAACTGCTCAGCTCAGGGAGTCGTGGGAACCCCCAGGCCCACAGGCTTTCTCTCGTTCTGTTTCGTTATCAGACCAGTGTTTTGGACTCATCACTGCTCATCCTTAAGGAAACTGGGAAGCTCCAGACTGCAAACAGAAAGTTTTTTCTATCCTAGGGAGTCAGGGTAGTGTTTAAAACTCTCCCTGAGTTTGTAGAGCTGTTCTGGGGCTGTGTTTGATCTCTGAAATCAGAGACTGTCTTGCTTGGTCTGACCAAGCCATTCCTTCCTAGTTGAGGACTTAGCCACAGTTTGGGCTCCCAGGTTTGCTCTCTGGTTCGAGGGGGAATGTGGCTTCCTGCAGTACTTTGAGATACTTTGTGGATTCCAGTTTGCCACTTCTGCTCTCTGGCACTGCTGTACCTGTCACCTGCCTTCTGCTCTTCCTCTGCCTCATGTCATTTGTCCTGCTCTCCCTTCCTTCCTGCTGTGGGCAGGTTATGTCTCTACACGCCTGTTGCACACCTGAGGTTGTGCTGAGATGGCTGGAAGTCTTTACCAGCCTGGGAGAATAAGGAATTCAGTCCTCCACTGCCTTCCCAAGCCTGCTTCCTCAGGTGGTTTTCCAGATGCCTAATCCCAGATTCCATAACCCAGCCCAGCTCCTGTTTGATGGGATCTCTTCCTCTCTCTTCTAAATGGGTGAGATGTCATGCTGGAGCTTCATTTAATCTCCAGAAGGGCCCTGCTTGCTGAGCTCTCAGAGCATCTGCTACACCCTGTCCAGATGTGCTGCCCCTTTTTCTCCTGTGGCAGATTCAGAGCTGGGGGAAGTGACAGGGCGTGTAGGAGAGAAACCCCAATACGGTTCATGCATGGTTTGGGAAGGGCAGGAAAAGGACAGTAGTCTTTCCATGCTTTGGACAGTGGTAAATCCATACAGGGTGAGATTTTGCCCGTGCTGACTGCACTTCCATGGCACCGACCTCACCTTACCGTGAACACTTGTGAGGAAAAGTGCTTTGTAAATGTAAGAAAATATTTTCTTATAGACAGGTCTTTAATTTTGTAATACCATACAGTGAACTGAAAAAAAAAATCCAAATGTAGGTTTTGCTGAAAATAATTTAAATACAGTAAAGAAACTCAGCCTTAGTTAAAAACCGAAATCCCTTTTGGCAAGCAAGGGGAAAAAAAAGTGGTACTGATTAGCTTAAACTTTTCTTTATTATACAAACAGGGAAAAAATTCTTAAAGACAAAAATATGACCAAGACACTTTCCCAATTAATTTTTTTCTTGTGCATGTTGCTGACTTTAATTTTAAATGTATTTTATGCTCCCTCTGCAGTATTAAGAGTCCAGACATAATGGTCTAGGGGACTAGTTCAAGAAAACCAAAGCCTTAAACAAACTGATTAGCTCACTGTTCAAAAGAGCTACAGTGGGAAAAATACATGCTGACAAATAAATGACATCAAACATCCTAAAATCTATCTTGATTTTAGATTTCTTTTGTTACACACTCTAGAAAACAGAAAAGTAAATCCTAATGGAAGAAAAAAATTGTAAGAGACAGAGGAAGGCTGGATTTGTCCTACTTTGTTCGAGCTTGAATTTATTTGTCACTGTGCAAAGTCCTGTTTCTGCAGCCGTGAATGAAGTGGAGCCAGAGGAGCTCCCTAGTCCAGCGCTGTAATGGCTTTTATGATCCAGCTGTGACACTTCGGCTGCTTCCTTTTTGCCACTGCGAACTATATTTTGGAAATGACAACCCCTTTCTGTTCTGCTGTCCTTGTGTAAACCCCAGTTACCTTTCATCAAATGATAGGATCTGAGCAGACGCGAAATAAAAGGTTTGATTTTAAAGGGAGATCATTTGCAGGTGTGGAAAAATATGAGCAGAGGGTGAGGTTGAAAGAGAAGCAGCAGCATGTGGAGGTTCAGGCACTGCTGTGGAGAGGTGTTTAGCACCTCAGCTGAAGCCTTCCAGAGCTGCGGGTGCTGAGAAATTCGGAATACCCGGGTCTGTCGGTTTTCACAGAGGACTGTGCCTGTGCAGGAACCCTTGTAGCACTCCCTGCTCCTCCTGCTGCAGCGGCTCCCACGGCACGGCACTGCCGGTCCCGCCGGCGCGGCCGGGCTGCGGAGGGTGTTGAGCCAGAACCCCTGAGAGCAGCACTGCTGCAGGAGCAGCTCACCTCGGGGAAGTGATCTTCATGGGCTAGTAGTTTTATCAGCAGCACATCCTTTGTACAGAGAGAGGGAAGAGCAGAGAGAAATTCCATCCGGCCCTGCTGATTCAGTGGAGTAAAGAGGTGGAATTCATTAGGAAAAAATTGTTTATGGCACAGCTTTAGTCAGAGGATCTTCCATTTTAGCGTCCTGCTTTTTCATGATAGATGGTGTGAAAGGCAAAGCAAGCACCGGGGGATGTTTGGTGTTTTTGTTTTTATTTTTTCATTAAAGTTTAATTGCGTGACTTGTTACGTGATGTAACTTCTGGAAATGCCTGTTGTAGTTGCTTGCAAAATGATTTTTGATTTGTTGTGTTTGACTCTTAGGTGCAGGAGTGTTAAACCTCAAAGAGGTATTCAGACATGCATATAGAGAGAAACCACATGTGTGTATATATATAGAGAGAATAGGTTTTGATTAATGAAAGAAAGGAACTGAAACTGCTGTGAAAGAAGAATCTGCTTTATTCAAAGCTCTTCTGCTACATCACTAGGACAGAGAGTAAGGGCCTTAAAATTAGTGTAACTATAATTTATATCCACCGTAAGGACACTCTTTGCCTCCTGATCAGTAATGGAGCCTTAAATATAAATGGATCCTCATCTTGCAAACACTCAAATATTTTCTTTACTCACATGAGGTGTCAAAGGAAAGGTTTCTGTAAGGAAAATAGGGCATTTGCATAAGTACCCACAGCATCAAACAACACAGAATTTGGATGGCACAAACAATAATAATCACATTAAAATCATACTGCTTTAATAGTTTAGAAAAAAAAGGAACAAAAACATTGAAACTGTAATAGATGTTGCCTCTGTATCGGTATCGATTTCATAATTTGCGTTGCCTTAATCTTGGGTGGGTGAAGATTAAGAATCTCCACGTAGAGGTTTGTGTGTGCAATAAGCAGGAACACCATAAGCAGCTTTCCTTGGCCTGGAGATGATGATTTAGGGCAGCATGTTTCCTCCATAAAACTGGGGTTTGGAGAACAAAGGGGAATCTTTATAAATAAAAACCTTGAGAGGAAAACACCCACTAAACAATGAACTGGGGGAGAAAGTTCTTACTTTAAGCAAGTTTTCCAAACTTTGTGTTGTAAACATGAGAGCAAAATGACCTCCACATGCACAGTGAAACTGATGTTTTTCCCGCTGTCCAACACATCAATTCCCAAAGGAAATTTGGAGTGTAAGTGCTGAAAAAGGGGAAAAGGTAGATGTGTTTGTATTCTATAATCTAGAGCATTTTATGTATAAAACATTTATAGCTGTTTAACTTGAGATGTGGTAGTTAAACTGATAGCCTGCACTGAAACAGCTATTTTGGCTCAGTTCTTAATTGATAATAATCTTATTTTTATGGGGATTTTGTAGAAAAGAGATCACTCTATTAAACCATTATGAGTTTGTATGAGGTAACTTCTTGTACACATTTTTAAAAATCCATGTCTTTGAAATACTGTTAATCAAGTATGAAAAACGGAATAGAAGGAAATTCACTCTGTAGAGCATTTGTGAATTAAGGTTAACACGCTCATAAAATGATGATGAAAAAATTAGCAATGGTCACCTTCAGCTTTGGTTCCTTTGAAAGAGAGCTGAGCTTTGTCAAAGTAAAAAACAGTTCCCTCAGACTTGAAAAAGGAATCTCATCTAAACTTTCCCAGCAAACGGTGGGGCTGAGCTGCTTTTACCTCGAAGGAAGTAGGGATTTCTTGCTTCCCATTGGGTTTCTGCTCAGTGTGAGGTCTGGTTTTCACAGAACTGTGTGATGAGCATGTCCCAGGATGTGCTTCTGCACCCAGAACTTATGGTTGCTTCGTGCTCCAGGTAAGTACAGGTGTCTGAAAAAGCAGACACTTCTTTTTCTCTAGTTATCGTCCTGCAGAAGTTTGCCACTCACTTTTTATCTGGGATTTTTTCAGGTTTTTGTAACTGTACATAATGTGTACATTTGTGCAGTCCGTACCTAGTTTGTTCTGGCCTGTAAATGACTCTCCAGCCTGTACAGCAGAGCAGGCAGGTCTAGAGCTGGACTCTGGGCTGTTTTGTGTACAGGGCGTCTGAACTCAGGGCTCTGTGTGTCAGGGTACACTCAGACTGTCTTGCTGTTTCAGGAGATAGAAAAGTGTTCCTGTTTCTCCTGGCCATCTTTTCAGAGAGTCTTTGTCTGACCCAGATCGTAACCAAAGCTGGTCCCGGATTGATCCCCTGCTGAGCAGCTTTCCTGTTGTGGGGTGGCATCTTTAAAAGAAAATAAATACCCCCCCACACACACACAAAACACCAGTCTTAAAGTGGAAATAGCACTTTCTCTTTAGACTGTGAAATTTATTTAGCAAAGAAGGGGATAACCTAGTGGTTAGAGCACAGACAGAAATTTTATCTTCTAGCTCTGACTAAATTGCTGTTTGAGTTTGGTCAGGTTACTTTAACTCCTTGTTTTCCCACCTTCACTGTGAAGGGAAGAATTCCCCTGTGGCATTCCATGCAGCAAAGCTGCAAATACATCTACATACATGGGGGTTTTATGTCAGAAATCTGAGGATGTCTCTGAGTTCCCATGCACTTGCTCATTTTTTTCAGTGAAATAACTCTGGCTTTTAAAACTAGCAAAAGCAATTAGTTCACTCCGGGGACCAATAGGTGGAAACATGTCATTTTAAAAAATGGATTTGGTTGTGGGGATCTCTGAGGCTTTGTATTAGGCTGGAATATCTCTGCTGCAGGGGATGTGTGCAGGCAGTGGGGTTGCTCTGGCTCAGCCCCGGGATCCTCGTGGAAGCCCCGCTCATCCCTTCGGCACAGGCTCGGAATGGACCCGTAATGCATAATTGTAACAAGGATCCAGAATACTGCGTGTGCACTTCTAAAATTGGCTGGGTTAATAAAACGTGCTGATTGCTCCCTGAGGATATCAAGGGACTGGATGATATTAGTGAGGGTCACCAGTTCAAATCTGGGGCAGGTTAGCAGTGACTGCAGCAGCCGTGTTACAGCCCGTGTGCTTTCCCCGAACTTTCTCACAGGCAGGTATCTCATCAGCACTGTGCTGGCAGCTGCATTAAAAGGGGAGGAGGGTGGCTCTGTGTGGTGCTGACACGGGGCTTCAGAGACTGAAATGCTTTCCCAGTTCTGCTTGGGATTTCAGTCCCCTTTCCAGTGTAAGTTTAAAGCACAGAGCTGCTCACCCACGTCCTCTGAATTCCGTCTTTCTGTCACAGATCTGCCACCTTATCTACGTACTGGAAACAACAATTAATTTGACTACTGTGTGGTATTTTTTAAACAAAGATGGTTGATTTCCAAGTTTCCAAGAGAAAGGCAAAGTGCAAATATTTGGCTGTTGCTCTTGCTGGCTGCTGGTTCCAAGGATTCAGGCTGTCCATCCAGGACAAGAGGGCATTTTCTACCTTGGGAGGCAGATTATCACCACTATACCTGCACAGTGTAATGGAAAGGCAACAGTGTGGAGCAGTGAAGGACTATGAGGTCCCCAGCAGCACCTCTGGGTGAGCAGAGGCTTCCTGGCTCTGCAGCTTTGGCCCCAGGCTGATGCTGTTCAGGAGGGGACTCGTGTGGGTGCGTGTAGGAAATTGGGGGTTTCTGGCTGTGCTCGCTGCATCATCCCCGAGACACATGGGAGGCTGAGCAACATGACATGCTGAGCAGGAGGGCAGCTTCTGGTCAGGCACTTGTATTTTTGCTGCCTTAGCTGCTGTTATAAATTCCTCACTCTGGCCTTTCACTTCTGATATTTTTCCCTTGGCCAAATCAAAGACAGTTTTGTTACCTCCGGCTCCCTGCGGACACGGCAGCTTCAGGCAGTGAAATATGCTGCAGCCCTCGGAGGGAGGACGGGACCCGCTGCTGGGAATCCGACACGGAGCAGGGTTCCGGGAACACGGCCGAGGCTTCTGCCTCCACTCAGCCCTGGCTGCATCCATGTGCCTGGGCAAAGCCAACAAACCTGCGAGTCGTGTGTCGGGAGAATAGATCAAGGTGCTCAAAAGTGCCCTGGGATTTGTAATGTGGATTGAAAAACAAACTGCAGAGTGTGGAGGTGGCACTGAGACGTGATTGCCCCTCCTTGCCACTACCCAGCTGGGCAGGCAAGGTCAGCACAGCTCCTAAATTAATACATTCTCTAGTAAAATGGATGGATTGGGGAGCAGTTGTAATATTTGTGCCTAAAAGGAATAAAGAGAGGTAGGTGAGGTCATCTGAGGTTCCTCTGGGACTGGACATGGAGGAGCACAGTCCAGGAGAATCTAGTCTGAGTGGAATCTCTCTTCTTTCTCCACGAGTGACCGCCCTCACTCTTGGGTGATGTCTGGCAGAAGGGGAGTGTGCAGCCCAGCCTGACTGAGAGGCACTGCCAAGGGTTATGGAATTGCTGTGAACGGTAGAAATAATTCTTCAGGTGCTGCCACATGATACTATATTCGCCCCAGGGTCTGGTTGAGGGCCGTAGGATTAGTTGGAGAGCTGAGAAGCTGAGGGATGCTCCAGAGGCTCCCCAGGGCTGCTGGGTCAGGGGCCTTCACACTGCAGGAACTTCCCTTTTCCCTACAGGTACATCTTTATCTGTGGCTCTGGCAGCTGCTGTTTGAAGTAGGAGGGAAAGGTGGGAGTTTCTCCTGGAGGGCCTGCCCCTGTCAGCAGCCTTGGGCGGGTGGAGGGGGGATCTGGCCAGCGAGCGGGCGAACACACACAGAAATGATGCTGGAAGCCAAGGCTAGTCCTGCTGATGTGGCCCTTTCTCCTGCAGCGGATCATAAAATATGGCTCAAATTTTCATTACGGCCTCTATTGATTATCTTTTGGGACAGATGAATTATAGGGAACATTAAATTAAAAAAAAAAAGGGAAATATTTGAATGAGTTTGGGAGGTCGATGCCAGAAAGGCTGACGCACCAAGCCTTACCGGCACTTGCCTGCTCCGTGGGCCTGCTGGGCCTTTCCTGTGGTGCCCCTTGGGGGAGCCTGGCCAGGGCGCTCCCCTTGGCTCTGCAGTGGCCGTGGGCTGTGCCTGGGGACAGCCCAGAGGTGCAGGGGGTGGCTGGAGCACCTGGGTGCTGTTCTTGAGTCCTGCCCAATGCCACGAGCTCTGCCTTCTCTGGGCGGTGGCCCTGGGGACCTTCCAGTTAGACAGTACTCGGTGGGTGTCTGGCTGGCACCTCCTTTGGGATTCTCTAACAGAAGGGGAGAACAAGGGGCCGTGAATGGGAAAAGGTCAGATGGTTGCATTTGGTGACACATTTGAATCTGGTGTAAATACATGTGTGAAGGCCAACAGTGAATCATAAAAGTAGTGATGGGCTTTCCAAAGTTTCCCTCCTTCCCTGCACCGAAAGAAACATCGCTGCCCTCATTTCTCCTACGCTGAGGGGTCAGTGCTCCTCTCTCCAGGGTTCCTTGAGCACAGGAGCTAATTCTTGATGTGGTTTGTGGTCAGGGACCTTGGCTCCAGGTGAGAGAAGGGCCAGGATTGAATCATCCCACTGTTAGTGTAGCAGACTGAAGCCAAACCAAAGAGAGTTCTGGCGTCTTGCTGGCTCTGGCCAGCTCTGATTTTGAGGATGATCCTAGAACTTTGTTCCTGTGGACTCTCTGTGCTCCCTCACTTTTTCCAGGTTGTCCCATATGCCACACAATGCTCTGTGCTCTGTGCAGGAGTTGGCCTGATAAGGCTTTGTCCTGTGTTCCCTTTTCTGCCCATGTTCCACCAGCGTGGGTGAAATCCCAGAACCTGAAATGCCGTCAGCACACTTTGCTTTCAGCAGCTGGCTGTGGGGAATAATGGATGCTACCCCTTCAAAAAGAGCTGCAGCTCAGAGCACTCTTCCATCTCCCGGTGGCAGCAGGAGAGTCCTGGAGCTGGGTGCCTGTAAAATCCCTTCTCTGCACTCTCTTCTGGGATTGTTTTGTGTCAGTCAGGCCGGCAGCCAGTGCTCCTGAGGAATTCTCTGTTTTCTTTTCTAAGATTGAGAAGAATGCAGCCAGAGTCCCTCTCCAGCCACCCGCAAGACAAACATCCCCCCCTAAATGCTGGCCTGCATCTGGACAGGGGGTCCTGCGTGGCACAGCCCTCGCAGCCCCTGCTGCTGTCACTGACTGGGGGGACACTCCTTGTCCCCTCAGTGACCCCCCTGCCTGCCACCACGGTCAGCTTCTCTTCTGCGGGTCACAGCGAGCACCCAAGGCGTGATCTGTGCCTTTGGGACATCCGTCTGTGCTGTGGGGGTGCCCTTCATCCCCCTGTGAGTGCAGATTGCCATTTGTCTGCTCAGGCAGCCGTGTGGGTGAGTTGTGCCAGCACATCTGTGTGTGCTGCAGGGGCAGCGCTGCCTCTGCCAGAGCCAGTGCCGGCCTGCAGGAGCCACAGGTGCTCCTGCTGTGTGGGGAACAGCTTGTGCATTCGCTGTGACCTGTCGGACAGCCCCAGCCTTGCTCGAGTGGGAGCATTCCCCCTTCTCGTGGGGGATTTCCGTGCTGCTGGACGGGCCTGCCACTGTGAGTGCTGAACCCACAGTTGGTGTACGTGTTTCACTTCCTTGCAGATCTCTGCTGATTTCACAAGCCATGCACAAAGCTTTGGCTTCACCTGGGCAAATGCAAAAGGTGGTGGTTTCCATGGCTCCACGGCCTCGCTCGGGCGACACACCCTTTTTGTGTAAGCTGGCTCCCTGGAGTCGATTGTTTTTTGGCAAACAGCTCCATAAACTCCTCCAACAATTAAACTGGAAAGAAGAAAATAACCAAACCAAACACAACAAACCCCATGCATTATGGAGTGAGACAGCAAACAGGTTGGAGCAACTCCCCCACTGGCTCCGTCCCCCCGAGCCCCCGGAGCTGGACAGCTGCACTTGCTGGCCTTGGTTTGGGAGGTGCCTGGGCTGCCCCAACCCACCGAGCTGCAGTGAGCTAACAAACATGAAGGAAAAGGTCATGTTATTCACTTCTATTTTTTCAAAGCTGCAAACATCCCTCTCTCTGGGAGGGGAGGCTGCACAGATGCCAGCTCTGATTAATTTAAATATTTACCAATCCCATTTTTTTTTAATTGTGTATGTTTGTGCTCTGTTTGTGTCCCATAAAATACCTGGTGTTTTGGGCGTACCCCGTTGCAGGGTGCATGAGATCACACTGAAAAAATGCAGTGAAAAACATTTTCATGCCACAACACATCAAATAGGATTTTGAATTAAGATGAAGATTTTTCCCCTCTTTTTTATCTCTGAAGTTTGGGTGAAAGGATTTTCTTTTTCTACTTATTTTTAAAATTCTTTTCTTTACCTAGGAAGAAAAATTGTCATGGAAATCCTTTAAAAGTTACTTTTGCCGTATCTCACCCTGTCAGACATGGAAAGCAGCTGTGGGTGCTGGTCAGAGCCCCGACTGGTGTGTGCTGCTGTGCCGTGTCTGGATGGTGGTGTATGGCAGGGGAGGAATCCGGAGTTGGGAAGGCAGAGCCAGCTCTGAGCTCCGGTGTGAGCGTCAGCAGCTCCGCTGCTTTCCGTGCCCATCACCGCTCCGCCTGGCAGACCTGCTCCGGGGCAGCTGCTGTCCCTGCCCTCTGGCTGTCCCTGGCACAGGGGGCTCGTCTCGCTCAGAGCTCGGGGTGCTGCTCTCACACTCTCGGGAGAGTTTCCCACTGAGCTTTGCAGGGGACTGACCCTTTGGTGAATGTCCCAGCACCCCCGGGCAAAGAGGCTTGTGGGTTTGTGTGCCCCCACGGGAGCCAGTCTGGGCAGTGTTTTCTCCTCCTTGCTATGGGTTTTTCTATATGCTTTTGGCCACGGAGACTTGTACTCCCCTGGGAGGGAAGGTACTCCCCTGGGAGGGAAGTTTTCTTTGCGGGTTCAAGCAATGAAAGCACTACTGGCATTCACCCCACCTCCTTTTAATTGCTTTCTGTGCCCATTGGGTCATAATCTGATCCCAGGCACATCTGGGAAAGTACAGAGCTGTTCCTTGGAAAAGTGGAGCATCTCCAAACAGAGTAGTGCTGCTGGGACCAGGATCCAGCCACCTCCTTGCTGTGGTGTGGCAAGTGAGCCAGGCAGGGTCTGTGCCAATGTCTTCAAGGCTGTCACTGGGGCAGGGAGGACGTATGTACATGGATGTCTGATGGAGGGGGACTGATGCTGCTGGAATTGTGAATCCTGTGTTCTGTGGGGAAGGGAAAAAAGAAGGGGAAAAATCAGGGTGGGTGTGTAGGGAAGGCAGCATTGTCGCATCTGAGCCATTAGCCAGAATTTGAAATTGGACCTGTTACTTTTGAGGAATGTAGGGCAGTGGAAGAGGGATGGTGTGTGAGTGTGCATGCGGCTCTTGCCTCGGTGTCCCAGGAAAATGCCAGAGCGTAGGATGGCAAGGAGTAGTAATTACCCCACAGCTTCAGCTCCACCACTGCACTCTTTGATCACTTATTACTTTTCTATTCCTTGTGCTTCTTGCTGTAATTGTTACAAAATCTCTCTGCTTTGGGAGGGGTCCAGGACTCCAGGGCCCAATTGCATCTGCCCTGATTCAGAAAGTGGGTCATGCTGCTTGGTCTGGGAAGAAGATACTCATCTTGCTTAGCATGATATTTATTAGGAGATAGGGAAGGGAATGCAACCGCGCTGTTGCCTAGAAAATTGCTCTGGGGGGATAGCAAAGGACTTGTGAGGGCAGAGCATGGAAAGTTCTTGCGCATCCAGTGCCTGTTGAAGCCGTGCCGTGTTCGCTGTGCCCGTATCGCCGCTTCCCTCACTGTGGGACGTGTGTGGATGGATGGCAGGATGGCAGTGGAACTGGGGACAGGGAAGGGTTTGTAGCTGCTCACTCAGCAGCTCCCAGGCAGCAGTGGGCTCTTTACCTTCCTTGGACCAGAAACTGGTGGGAGTGGAGGGAGGGGAAAACCAGGTCTGCGCTCTTCATTAAGGCATGCTGTTTTCACAGTCAGCCAAACCTGGTTGGGGTCTGCTGCTGGACAAGTGACCAGCACCCCCTCCAAATACATGGCAAGGTGTGACACAGTTCCCTGGAAGGCCAGAGCTCTCCTGCGAAGAGCAATTAGAAAGCCTTGCCCCAAAGCCTGCAGTGATTTACTCTGCTGTATCTCCCTTGTTAAACAGCTGAGAGAAGGCAGCTCAGTGCAGACAGCTGCCCCTGGCCCAGCATTGCCGGGCAGGGTCTCGCAGCAGGGCCTGTGCCCCAGCCCACCTGACTGGCAGGGGGTAGGAGGGCACGGCTGATCCTGCCAGGCTGGCTGGGCCTGTGCTGCTGCTTACTGTGAAATCACCCTCAGGATTATCCAAAGAAAGAACTGGCAGCTCCAGTAACTTGGAGGGCCGGATCCTCAACTCGTTTAAATTGGCATGAGTTCACTGAAGCCACCGAAACTGCACTGATTTTACACCAGGGGAGGATCTGGTCCAGAATCTTCTGAAAGAAGAAGACAAAGAGGGCAAGAAGTGTGTGTTTGATAGAGTCCACTTATGAGCTTGGGGGCTCCTGGGCTGTCCTGAGTGGAGGGTGGGTCAGCAGGTCATTTCCAAATATCTTGGACAGCTTGTAAGGGCTCTGAATTCTTGTGGCTGTGGCAAATGCCAAAGCACAGCTTCCTCAGGAGGCATCTTTGCGTGCACTGTGGAGCACTTGTTGGCAGGGTTTGGTGAGAGCTTCCAGTGTCACCCTGCCAGAGTTTCCTGCTCGTGGCATTTCAGTGGCAGCATAATGAGAGGGCTCAGAGACAGAGTGAAGACCCTCAGCTGTCGATCTGGCCTCTCATGAGTCCTGCACGTTCTCATGGGTGCTGTAAACCCGGCCCATGGTTTCCTGGGCATGGAACACCAGCCGTCCACCCTGCGGCATGTGGTGCTGCTGGCAGGGGCAGACCGGCGGCTGTGGCTTCAGCCTCACACCACTGCCACCACAGGTTTTAATTTCACTGAGCCTGTGAGATCGTGGGAGGGGAGTTCCCACTTGAGGCAGAGGAGCAGTGTCCATGTCCCAGAAGATGGCTCCATGGGATAATGCTAAGCACGTGCCTCCAGAAGTCGTTTGTTCCCGGTGTGTCAGGCCAGTTGTTTTCCCGGCTCTTCCCCTGGTTCTTGGGTGGGGGTGTTATGGGATGTACCTAAGAAGGGATGTTATTGCATGTTTCTAGAGGTTGTTTGCTGGAACACCAGGCTCTTGGGACCTGCAGGGATGCACAGAATTCCCTCCAGCCCCTGGCACACACTCACATCCGGGGTGGATCTCAGGAGAGTTTTAGCAACTCCCAGTGAAGCAGCTCGGGGCCGGAAGTGAAGAAGGGATAAAATATCCAGCTGAAACTCCTGTAGGATGTAATTACCTGGGCTGGAAGCTGGCCAGGACAGCAGGTATCACGCATCATCTGCTGGTGGTGTCAGAAGCACCTGGCATTGTGGGAGAGGTGGTCAGGAGCGGGGAGTGACGGTGGTGTGAGGACAGCACCGCTCCCAGGAGGTGCCTCCGTGGGCACTCGGCATAACGGCTTTTGAAGTCACTCGGTGTTTGTTTCCATGGCTGTTCTGTGCCTGTTAAATGCTCCTGGGAAACTACAGCCCGTCGTGGATGGCCCCGTCCTGATGTTCACTCAAATGCTCCTCCTTTTCCATTTAAAAGAGGAAAAAAGCCTAAACAAAAAAAAAACTAAGGAGAAAAAAAGAAACCAAAAAACAAAGGAAATTGACTTCCCAAAAATTACACTAAGCTAACATTTGAGGCCTGGCACAAATCCATCAGGGCCAGGAAACTCGGAATTAACCAGTGCACTGCCATGATTGCTGGGAGGGGCTGCGCTCCAGCAGCACAGGACCAAGCTTGAGGGCTTGGGGATGAAAGTGCTCAGTGTATCTCTGAAGTGCTGCAGAAGGGGCTTTCATGCACACCCGTGCATGCACAAATGCAGCCTTAGATGCAGGGAAAGCTTTATGCTTCAGGGAGAGAGTTAAGAGCAGGCTCCTGGTGCTCAGATCTGACAGGTGATAGCAGCACGTGGCCAGGGCTCCCTCACCAGGACTTTCCCCGTGGGCTCTGTGTTGGTGGAACAGGGACAGGGTGATGCACTAGGGACCTGCAGGCTGCTGCTGAGGAAGCTTGGGAATTCACACCCTAACCCAGGCTGCAAGTGAGGACAAAGTTGACTCTTCATTCCCACTTGCACATGACGCAGCATCCCATAAATCAGTGTGAGTGGCAGCTGCGGTTCAGCCCAGGTGAGAGGGCAAGGCAGGGGACGCAGGTCAGGGCGGGGGGCAGCGCTGGCTGTGGGAGCAGGGCACAGCAAGAGGCTGCCAGCAGGCATTGTGGCTGCACTGGCGGGTCAGCAGTGGGCTGGGCTGGCACAGTGGGCTGGAGGGAGACTTGCAGAACACCTGCTGCTCGCCTTGGGCCGGTGCTGCTGGTGCAGAGTGTTGGCCACGGCTCGTTTCACTCCTCCCTTTGGGAAAAGGATTGGAATGAGCTCCTGTACCTGCAGCCACCGAGGCTGGAACCGAGCGGAGGGCGGGACAGGGCCAGCCGTGCCTCTGCTGGCCCTACAGCCATCCTGCTGCCACCCTGCCTTTGCCGTGAATTTTCACAGCTTTGGGGTACTGCAGACTGCAGACTTCATGTCAGAGCATTGATAGTATCTCATTTCAGGGGCTGGGGAGGTCGGGATGTGTTAAGGCTGAAAATATTTACAGGTTTTGAAGTTGAAACGCAAACAGGAAAAGCCCTTTAAAAAGTGAGTGTAGTGGATATTCAAAACAGGGATTGCCATGGAAACGCCACAATATTTGCTTAAATTGACACAAAGGTTGCTGGTTGCAGGGTTCTGACTTCTTTGGCTCCATTTTCTTTGGCCCGGCACCTATCACAAATTGATCTCAACAACCCTCTTTTGTTTTGCTTCTTTTATTTTTGTCTGATGGAAATTAAAAAAAAAAACACCAACAAACCCCTCCTAGTCTGCAAATCCTACCTCACAGAAGAGTCTGAAGCTTCTGAGCTTCTGTCAGGTTGGAGATAGGACGTTTTTAAATTTTGTAAGTAAGGTAAAAGTTCTTTTTATTTTAATCTGTGCATTTATTCATTTCCTCCAGTGCAGGAAATGGAAGGGAATTGTCTTAACTGCCTAGGGAGAGTGGGGAGAAGGGTGAAACCTGTTGCAGAGGTAGCAGTACGCATCCAAAGAGCACAGGACTTTTGCTGTCCAGCTTTTGGACCTAAGTTTGAGAGATTTAGTTGTAATTCCCAATTCTGCCTCAGATTTGCCAAGTGACCTTTGACAAGTCACTTAATTACCGTGGGCCTCACTAAACTGGAAATAATAATTGTTCTTTGTCTTGTCTGGTTGTATTTGTGACATCTTTGGGGCGGAGCAGTTAGGATGATGTGGGGGTGTCCGAGGCTGGCGATGGAGCCCTGTGCTGTCAGATCCCCCCAAAGGAGGGATGGCAGCCTGGGCTCACGTGGGCAGCAATGCTCAGCTGGCTATGGGGGAAGCTCTTTGCTGTAAGTGGCTTAGTACTGTAGGCTGCTTCTGCCTCCGATTGACCTGGATATTTTTCTGGGGAAAGTTGGAGTGCGTGGCCCACTGGATGGTCACCGAGGTGGTTTGTACCTTGTCTTCTGAGCTGCGAGTACCACCCACGGCAGAGAAGGAGATGGGGACGTGGTGTGTTCCGTGGGGCGTGAAACGCCTTGCCTTGCTGGCCCGTGCTCTGTGACTGAGGGCTGAGGGCTGTGGGTGGCTGTGGCATTTCAGGCCAGCGTCACTGCTGGTGCTCATGATTCACCTGAGCTCCGGTACTGCTCAGTAGGGAATATTCATTTCCTTTTGGAACTCTCCTCAGGGCAAAGAGACTTCACCAAGTGAAGGGAGGCCATCAAAGTCATACTGTCTTCATCTGAGACCACCTCCAAAACAAAGAACCTGACTTCTCTCCTTGCTTTGTACACTGGAATGGACCTTGAAGCTTGTGACTTCTCAATGCAAGGTACTGGCATTTGTTCTGTGTTCAAACTGCTCTGAAGTAGGACTGGAGTGAGTGATTTTGGCTCTCCAGAGCTTCATTCCAATTCCTGGGAAACCTCTATAGTCTATGGAGATGGAAGGGCTGCTGAGAGTCCCTGTTTTGGGTGGTTAATGCATGGTGGGCTGTTGGTTTGTCTTGAGCTGGCTTACAGGCGGGACTGGGTTTACCCCTGCTATCATTGCCCATCTCTACAGACACCCAGCTGACACAGCAGAGCCTGCTTTGAGCAGCTCCCTCTCTTTGCCTCCTTTTTCCTAATGAGCTGCTTTGCAGTATTAACAATTAGCTAAGTAGTTTGCATGGGAGTCCCCTGGGTAAGTATTGTGTGGGGACAGTTTCTGATTGACTTGTTTCACAAAAGAAGAGTTTGAGGATGTCTGTGGTCACGGTGGGTAACTCGGAGAGGTTGAGGGGGTGGGACTGTGTGTTTCTAAAAGCTGTTTTACTTTCTTCACTGCTTGGCTGCCGTCACAGCTTCTCTGCAAATAAAGGTATGACACAACAGTGGGATAATAAATTCCTTCTCTATGGACTGGGGATTTGGTAGGTACCCAGTGGCACTGCAGGTGGAAGGGGCTGAGGATCCTCGCTGTGTCCAGGCTCTGTGTGACATTACATCTGCTCTGTAGGGGTAGAGGTTTTGTCAGGGGGTGTTTCCATACTGTGCTGGCACCATTAAATGCTGATGATGCCTAAATGAAGAGCAGCAACTGAAGTGCCTGAGGGGATTGTGTATCACCCTGTTCCTCTATTTTTTGCTGCTCTGCCATAAATGATACCTGGGCAAAGCAGTGTATCCAAACTGTTGTGAGTCACAAGTACAATGGAGACCTGAGCTGGAAGGATCCAGTGGAGGGACTGCATTGGCCTTGCAAGAGGGGAGATGAGAAAGTCACAGGGTAAAGATGCTGGTCTGAGGCTCCAGCTATCCCAGTCCATCCCTGGCTGTGTGTGGCATGGGAGAATTGATTCATGTTCTGAGTGCTCTCCCTTAAAGAGCAACAGCCATGATCCACTGAGGCTCAGCAGGGCTTAATTCTGGCCACATGCTCAGAGCCTACAGACCTGAGTGCTTTTAGTAAACCTGCCAATGAATACAGCGTGCTTCAGGATGGGATAGGGGTGAACTCTGCCTTCCCACACCTTCCTAGTGCTGAAACTCCTCCAGGGTCTGGCATGCTTTATTTGGAAAGCCTGGTTTTGAACTACTAACGTAGGGAACTCTGGCCTTTATCCCTGTGTGAGCTGTTCTGTTGCCTGTGTCCCCTTTTAGAGCAGTGGCACGTGCCTTCCCAGGCCTCCAGAGGCAAGAGAGCTTCCCAAACTGGAGCTCTGCCCAAGGGAATAGGATAAAGGAACATGAAGAGCCTTGAGGTTTTACCAAATAAGATACAAATTCTCAGGTTTGACTGCAGCAGGTGAATTTTCCTCCAAACATCCTTACGTGCCTCTCCATAGAGGGCCAGCATCCGGGGGAAAAACTCTGCTGGGGAAGGCGCCTCAAGGGTTCTGGGTCCATTTTTCCATCAGAGGGAGCTTTTCCTGTGACCCATGTCACAGGTTTCTGCTGGTGTAGCTCCTGGTATTGAAAACCCTGCGTGTCCATCTGACCTGGACCTAGGATGAGCAGAACCCCTGAGATAAGAAGGTAAGAGGAGGAGGAGGAGACTGATAAATCAGGAATTCTCTAAGTGCTGAAGTGAACCTTAAGGTTCAGATTCTTGCAGATCAGTTATTCTTTCCTATGTTTGCCTTCTCCTCCCAGTACTGGGTGCATTTCTGAGCGTCCTTCAGGGGCTGTTTCCTGAGGGATGGAAGCTCATTAGAGACAATAGAAATATTTCCCTGGACTCCAGCTGTGTTCTGAGGTCCCCCTAGTTCTACAAACATCACTCCAGTGAAGGAGATGCATTTAGCCTTTCAGGCATGTGGCTTTGTGATCGCTCATGCTCTGGACTAGAAATCCCTGTGTTCCAGTCTTCAGCCCTGGAGCAAGTTGTATGGCTTCTACTTTCAAAACAAGCTCAATTTACTTTGGGCTACAGAGGCTGTTTGCACGTTCTCCAGAGCCCATCCCTAGGCTGTGATTGCTGTTTCACTCTGTTTATAAGCACAAGCTGGCTGTTTAGTCCTAGAGCTATAAGGGTTGGAGGGAGTTTTCGTGTTCAGTTGATGAAGGGTAGCCTTTTACACAGGGAAGAAAAAGCTAAAGAAATGTGAGAAAGGTATTAGAAATATTTGCTTTGTCTGCGTTTAAGTTTGCAAAATATTCCCCCCTATTTTAATCCTAAAGAAAAGCTAAATTCAGGGGTTAGTTTGGGCTGATGGCATTATTTTTGGTAGGATCCTTGGGATCCTTGGGCACAGCTGCATAGGGAGTGAGGTGGGAATGCTGCCTTCCACAGAAGTGCAGCAAGGCCAGCCCAGCCAGCCTGAGCTGGGCTGGGGAATATGAAACAGCCTTGCAAAATCATTGTGGAAATTTACCCGCCTGTGTACGAAATCAACTTGCCTGCCTTTGCCAGGAGGAGTTTAACTTGCCCATTAAAATATACATCTATTTATGTATTACTTGTTCTGTGAGAGAAAATTTTCCCAGGCAGTTACAAAACTCAGTCTAGACTGTAACATGTGGCATCTGGTGGTAACACGCCATATACATATATCTGAATGCAGTATCTCCTCTGTCACCCTGCCTGGGAGTTACCAGCTCGTTTCTGCAGTGCAGCGAGGCCCTTCCGCTCGCTCTGGAGAGACACTTGGCCTGGCCCCTGCCTGCCCTGGCCCGGTGGGGCTCTGCCCTGCTTGCTTCCACCCCAGCAAGGCCACGCAGGCATTTCCACGCTGCCTGACCTGAGCTGTGGCCCCACGGCCCACGGCGGCTGCGGGCAGCAGTTCCCGGGTGGAGCTCTTCGGGCAGGGCCGGGTTGAGGAGAGGGAAGATGTTAAAAGCCTGTCTGGGATAAGAGCAGGGTTGTCACATCCATCTGCTCAGGCCCTGACGAGCAGCTGATCCATATTGTTAACATATTGCCTGCCATATGGGCTAGCTCAGCTCTCCAGGAACGCTTGGGAGACCTGACCTCTAGTGTGACAAGATGTGAGCATGAAGGACGGGTTGACAACAGCCCTTGGGTCTTGGAGTGTGAAACCGTGTTCCAGCCACTTCCGCTGCCTTCCCTGCGCTCCCTCCCGCGCTGGCTCTGCCCGCCTCGCTCCCTCTCTCCTCTCTTGCTGAGGGTTTTTTCCTCCCTCCCCTGTTTTCCGCATCCCTGGTCTGCGCTAGATCAATGACCTTCACTCATAACCAGACTGGACAGTTCTGACTCCCTCCCCCGGGCCTTCGATCAGATGTTTGGTTGGCGGCGCTGGGAAGCTGAATGGGGGGAAGTCAAAGGAGGGAAAGAGGATCGTGTGCTTGGCAGGCCTTATAGCTGTCCTTACCATAGCTGGTCTGGGAATGGGACTGAAGCCTGATCCACCAAGGATCCTCCTTAGCACCTCCTGCTCGCTTGGGCAGTGGCAGATGCTCATGTAACCTCCTGATGGACGGTGAAGTCCTGCAGTGGGATCTAGGCAGGTGGGAAGGGCTCAGAGGTTCAGGGAAGGGCCTTGATGCTGGAGTTCAAGCAGGGAACACTTAAAGAGCTCTTGAGAGATGTGGAATGATTTAGTTCAGACTCAGAGTGGAGGAGGAGGAGGAGAGGCTGGAAGAGACAGGACTGGGCCAGGCCTTCATGGGTTCAGACCTTGCTTTCTCTGCCACCTTCAGTCGTTCTGACTTCATGGTGCCCTCAGTCTCCTGGAGCCCTGCTGATGGAGCTGGCCATCTCCTTCCTAAGGCTTCTGTCTTCACACTTGAGCTTTATGGAGATTAAACCCCAGTGCTATGAAAGCAAGCATCAGTTTTGCTGTAAACCTCAGTGGAGTCAGGATTTCAGCCACGGCTCCTCAGAAGGGGATCGGGATGTTTCCCAATCGTTTCGACCCATCTGCTCCGTCAGAGCTGCAGGCACAACTTACTTGTCTTTTAGTCTCCCCAAAGAGGGGTTGCCTTTTCTTTAGCATTCCTGTCCTGTAGAAGTAAATATCCTCAAAAAGCTGAGATTTTGCCCTAGTGCTGTTCATAAAGGTTTTAGACCAGTTTAGGTGCTTTTCTCTCTCTCCTTCCCCATATACCTGCAATTGCACCGAGCATTAATAGTGTTTGTTTGTAGAAAGGAGCCCACTGAGATATTGCAAAATAAAACACAGCGATGAGTCGTGGTTTATTTACTCAAGCTTCACTGATGTAACAAACCTGATTTTATGTTAATAATGACTCAGAAGCAGATCTGGGAGGAGAAGCCAGATCTCCTGATTCCTTTAACCATCTGACAGCATTTCTTGCCATCCTTCCTAGATCCAGCAGCAGTATTCTTAGCTGGGGTTCAGGCAGCAGTTCTGTGGCACCCTGATGAAACGCTGGCTAAAAGAAAATAATAGTAGTGCTCTGCCAGTTAGCAGGGTTCCATTAAACATTTAGAAACACGTTCAGCTCTGGTAGGCACTGTGCATGGGGCCGTCTGTCCCTCAGGCAGCTGTCCAGCCAACAGGGATGCTGACCTGTGGAGTTCCTCAGGGAAAACCGGTTGGAAAGCACTTGGAGCAATCAGGGCTAAGTATGCACATGAGTGTTCGAGGGAAATGCATGTTCAAAATGTGGTTCTTAGAAATATGTTGATAAAGACAAAAAATGTGAAAAATGAACAAATAGTGTAAAGTGAAGGGGATCTGTTCTCTGATGTCTTCTGCTGGGGGCTCATTCCAGAGCTGGTGCTCAGCCCCTGGGCAGTGCTGGAGGTGAGGCTTATCTCACTACTTGAGCTGGATATGGAAAGGCTGTTTTAGCATATTGCCTCTGACAAATTATGTATTAATGCTGGGGCTTTTTTTGTTATTACTGCAGTTATATATTAACCATTAAGAGCCACAGGTAAGCCATCTGCTGATGTAAAGCACCAGAGCTGCAGTTCCCGTCAGCAGAACTATCCTGATCTTTGCCAGGGCAGTTTACGATCTGTCCCAGTGTCTTTCTTGTGATTCTTGCTGAGTTTGTGTAAGCTGTACGTTAATAGAACATACAAGAGAAAAGGGGAGAGGACAAACTAAGGTGAGTTTGAAAGTAAAATGAGCAAACAATATTGCTAGCCTTGTCCTTTCAGAAGTCAAAAGCTACCTCCCTCCTCCCCCCAATTATAAGACTTAATAATACCAAGGTTTCTATGGTTCAGGATGCACACAGATCACATTTCAGGTTGCTGTGCCCTGCAAGTGGGAGAGCACAGGGAGCAGAGGGAGGGATAGCACTGTACACACATTGTTGTACAAAACAGAAATCTTATGTAACTTGCAAGATCTCAGACTTTAAGAAAAACACAAAGGATTGCAAGGTTGACAAGAGTTGGCACATGGGAGCAATTCCTGCTTGATTACTGTGTCCCTGAAGTATGCTGACCTAGAGAACAGCCTACTCAGGAACCTGGTTGCCATCCTCCCTCGCCAGGGCTAGTTAGAACAGGAGCTGGAGTCAAAAGCCAGGAATGTTTTGGTTGACTTGTTTTACTCAGGGCTGTTCAGCAGTGGAGCAGTGCAGATCCCACCCGAGCTGGTAGGATATGGTGTGGGGCAGAGGGAACTTATCCCCTCAGACATCCATCTTTGAGGAACTGGGAACTGGACATCCTCGGTCCCTGGAACAGGAATAAAGGTAGATAGTGAGAAGAGTTGCTTGGCATCTTGTGCAGCAGCAGCACAGCCCAGCACTGCTGCCTGCCCTGCGTGTTCCCTGAGGCAGCCAGGCTCTGGCTTTCCCCCCAAGAGGCTCCTTCCTTTGCTCATGAGACTCTTGTATCCCTGGCTTTCCCAGCCCCAGGGAGCTGCTGGACCATCAGGGGTGCTTCCCTGCCTCTCCCTGACTTCCCAGCACTCCTGAACTTTGGAAATCCACACAAGGTTCCTCTGGCAGAGCTGCCTCTCGCCCCTTTCCCAGCTGCAGAGAAAGGTGAAGGTGCTTCCCAGGACCCCACCAAATCAGTCACCTACCAGCTTCTGGCCTTACTCTTTGATGCCACACTGGCTGTCTTGCCAGTATCCTCTTCTATCTACTTCTTTCTCATTCCCCTGTGCCACTTTCCATGGATTCGCCAGAAAGGAGAGGAGATTTTTCTTCCCCTTGTTTGCTTCACTCCATTACTCCCATCTGTTCATCCAGGCCCTTAGTCCCTTTGTTTTTCAGAGTCGTGTGGATTTGGTCTCAGTTTACTCTCTGGGATGCTCTTCTGGACAATGCTGGTGTGGGAAGGAGGTCTGGTTCACAGGCCAGCACAAGGGGTGGGGGGAATGTGCCTCTTCAAATTAATCAGAATTTTCTCCTCCAGAAATGCTAATAGGGGAAAAGCAATTAAAGCAGCCTGTTTTTTATTAAGTAATCTGTGTTAAGAGCTTGTAATGAAGTTTAGTGCCGTTGTGACTCGATATTTCAGCTTCACCGGTTTGAGTCAAAACAATCCAAAGTGGGAAGGGAGCGAGGAGGGAGCTGCTCCCAGCACCGGTCGGGCTGGCTCTTGTTCCAGCTCACTCTTCCAGGCTTTCCTGGAAAAAGGTGACTGTGAGACCACTCACTCTTTATCCTGACCAGGATAAGAAAGGGAATTTTAAAACCTGCGCACACAAAGTGGATGGCTTCTTCTGTTTTAAAATCTCCACGTGGGGCTGGCCGTGGCCCCCTGGAACAGCCTCCACCTTGGCTCTTGGGGTAGTGTGCACGCCAGGTTTTCATAGGGAGCAGTGGGTGGATGAGGGATGGCAGTGAGGAGTGGTGAGACCCCCCAGCATGCCTCTGAGCAGGTCCACAGAGCTTTTCCAACATCTGGAAAAGTTCTAGCTGCCACAGGGCGAGGATGGGGATGGTGCCATTGGTGTCCTTTGCACCTCCAGGCCCGCACTCTCTCTGCTCTGAGCAGCAGGGCCCTGGCACCAGGACCAGGGTGCCAGACTGCGGGGGCTGTGAGCAGCTGTGGAAGCTGCACATCTCCTCCTCTCCTCCTTCCCACCCCAGGAGAAGGCAAAGGGAAAAAGGGACAATGTCCCTTTAAACAACTCCATGCCAAGCCTCTGCCGTCCTGTTTTATCTGAAGTCCAACCGCATGTTGTTCCAGGGCCGATCCGCTTTAGCTAATTAATAATCTGACAGGAGCCACCCAAGGGATTAGCTGCTGAGACGAGCTAGACCAAACCCCCAGCAAATGAGCCCCGCGCTCCCGGGGGACTCGGAGGTGACTTTGGGGGGCAGGGGGCTGCACTACATGCAGAAGGGTGTCGAGGCCCTGAAGGGGATTTATGGCATCTGGGAGGGTGAAGGGGGAGGTGAGGGGTTACAATTTATGAGATGTAAACTAATAAATCAGTTAGTTGAGGAGGGGAAAGGGAGAAGCACCAAATTAAAAGATAACGTCTTAAAGGAACAGTGTAAATTGATGGTGCTCCTTGTGGCAGGGGACACCAGGAGAGTTCCCACTGCAGACCAGTTGTAGCTTCCTCTGCAAAGAGGGTGCTGATGGAGACTGGGAGGAAGAGAGTTGCATCGTGCAGGTTGTGCAAGCAGATGATGGGTTGGCTTTTGTGGCAGAGGCAGCAACACGAAGGAGGGCATGAGGGCACCTCTTTTGGTTCTAGAATGCAGAGGCTGTGGTGACTCTGCCCTGGGAGGGGTTGGTGGGGAAGGAGTGCTGGGTCATTCTCTGCTCTTAGTCCTCCCATTCAATTAGGCTTCCAGCCTTGCAGGGAACTCTTTGGCTCCGTCTTCCTTAAGGGACAGGATCACTTGGAGCAAGACAAATTGCTGTCAGGAGAGCTGTCTCAAGACAGAGTGTGATATATTTTCTTGTCCAAATTTGCCTCTTCACTGACTCTTCCAGTGGTGGTGACATTTGGAGATTGCTTCTGAGGCGAGTGCTTGGCTTTGTTCTGGAGATTTGGAGAGGTCTGGAACTTCCTGATGGTGAAGGTCCATTTCAGATTCTCCTGTGATTCCAGGAGCTGTTGTGCGTGCTGGGCAGGACAGTGGCCTTGGGCAGAGGTTTCCCCCTGCCTCTTCCACTGACCAGTCCCAAAACTGGTTTGCCTTTCCATACCATTCTCTTCTGGTGCCTTGAAACCTGTCTTGGCCCATGGTTCCTCCTGAGAGTGTGCCCAGCCCTCAGCTCTCCCTAGGGGCTACTCTAATACAAGTGGTAATGCAAGATGGGATTCCAAAAGCCTTCTTAGGAACATTTGTAATCCCTGCCCCATGACGGTGTTAGACACAAGGTAATGGAGAGGGACCTGTGTGAGCCCACTCTGCAGACCCAGAGCAAACCCCTGAGCCCTTGCCAAAGGCCAACATTTTGGCATATTCCCCTGCAAGGGCAGGAGACTCCCTTCTTTCCTCCATCCCCACCTGGCCTGCAGCAGACCCAGGGCATCACAGCCCCTTCCCTGTCCGGGGCTGTGGAGAGGCCAGTGGTGCCAGGAGCCGGGTGAGCCGCTTGTGCCCTGCCCCACCCCACAGCCCCCCATGGCCTGGAGCCAGCCCGAGCCCTGCAGCCAGCCTGACGTGAGCCACAGCCGGCTCTGGGGTGCCCTGGGAACGCCTCGTTGCTGAAGGGTCTTGGCATCCTGTGGGAGCTGCCCTGGGGGAGCGTAGCTCAGAGCCTGCACTTTGCTCTTCCAGTGGGACAACTGCATTAAGCAAACAGTACTCATCTGACTTCTGCTATGTATTTCCATCTAGAGAGCTGCCTTGCAGCTTGCAGAGGGTCCCCTACTGCCTGGGGACTGTTGGGCCAGGGTGGCTTCTTGCTGTGATCTCAAAAGGCAGGGATTGGAGAGGCAGCAGTCTTGTGCCGTGCTGGAGCTGAACTGTGTCCTTAACCACCTCCCTGGTGGGCACTAGCTTGGACCTGGGCTGCTGGAGTTGGCTGGACACCTCCTGCCAGCACTGCTCCATGCCATGCCATGCCACCCCACCCCTCCTCGCCCTGCAGTGTGTGGTGGGAGTGTGTGGGAAGCCCTTCCGGAGCCGGGCTGGCAGTCGCGCCGTCGCAGCCTCTCGCACACACAGCCGTGGTTTGGCCTCCCTCCTGCAAAGCTGCCAGTGGCCCACGCTGCTCCTGACCAACATCATTAGTGCGGGTATTTATATTTCATTAACAACATTAAGCCAAAATGGTATTAAAAGCAACACCAATGATAAATAGCTTATTAATAAACAGGGAACGGGCTGCACCACGCGCACATTCAATCCCTTCCTAAACGTGTCTCTACCACTAAAACCAGCTGTTTAACTCCTGTTGTCCTGGAGAAATTTGAAGGGTGTTTTGAGGGTGGGTGGGAATCAGATTAAAGCAGAGGGTGGGGACACACAGTATCATGCAGTTTGGTTCTTCCTAAGGCAGCTGAGTGGGGTGGGAAAAAGGTGTAGGTCTCTCAAAGTGCCACTGTATTCCCACTACTGGGTGGAATGTTTTTGGTTCTGTGTTTCTGATGTAATTTTGGTTATATTAAAACAGCAGTAGTATAGACAGCATAAAACAAAAAAGCAGAGAGATCTAAGATCCAAGTGAGTGTCTGGCTTTGATTTTACCGTCCTCTGCCCTGTTTCCCCTACACACTTTCACACACTTCTCCCTGGCTTGGGCAGGACCATCCACAACAGCCACCAGCACAAAATCTCATGCTTGCACCAAGCCCAGTCTCTCCCAATGATGTCTGAGGACAGCCAGCCCTGTCCTCATTCCTCCCTGTGTGTTTATTCTAGGGATTAAGAATGTTAAAAATGTGGCTTTTCTTGTAAGCTTGTCAATCAGTTTATTATTTTTATTTTTTGTTTTTGTTTGCCCCCAACTCCTTATTCTGTGAAATGACTTCCCATGCTCCTGCCCCACCCTAAGTACAAAGGCTCTTTTATTGCTCTTCCTGCTCCTTCTTTCAGCAGTAAATTAATTACCTCAGAAACTTGGATGACTTTGGAGTTGGAGGCCCCCCTCAAACCACCTGTGGGTTTCTCAGAGGAGAGGTTCCCCTCTCGAGACACAGCTCGGGCTCTTTTCCAGCGGGGAGGACGTGAAGCAGGGGCTGTGCCTCACTTCATCACACAGGGTGAGCTGCTGCCTCCTTTCCATCCAGACACACTGCCCTGCTCTCCCTCATCCAGCACGTGGGCAGCAGCACGGCCAGCCGTGTTGTGTGCATGGGCAGCAGGGCAGCAGTGGGTCCTGGCCACACTCCTGTCCCCTTGGATGCAGCTCCCAAGAGCTGGGCAGCTCTCCAGTTGGTCCTGATCATCTGTGTTTCTCTGACTGTGTGTACCTTGCTGGCTTAGGCTGCAGTCATTGCAGGGTTTAGACAGTAACTCTGTAGTCTCCCTGCTGTGGACTCGTGCTCACCTCTCAGCTTGCACCATGAAGAACGAGCCCTCTTCCCCAGGCTGGCCATGTTTGAGTGCCAGATCTCACCTGTAAACAATGCAGCATTAAACATAATTTTCTGCACCTCTCTTCCTAAGCACATTGGTGGTCCTGGATTTGAGGTGCAGCTGGAGTCGTCCTGCCTCCTCCTCTCCTCATCCCTAGGTCCTTCTGATACAGGCTGGGCTTGGGTTGGACAGGAAGGGAGCACAGAAAGGTTGCAGAGCTGGCTGGAGTCGTCTCCATGACCTGTGTCTTGCATGTGATGGAAAGCAACCAGATCCAGAACACCAGAAAGGGCGTGTTATCATCTGTTTGCACACCAACATGAGCAGTACTGTGGATTGAGTTAGCTGAACTGTGAAACGTGTGTCCTGACAGAGGCATGTAGGAGAGGAAACTCATCAGAACCTGCCTGTTCGCACTCAGCTGATTGTGGCAGGGTCTGTCCCTTACTCACATGAGCATTAAGATACTCAGATATTCAGAGCAGGGAGGGGAGGGGGAGAGAAGGGAAAGAAACCAGGCATCAAGATAATCATGATTTCCCTAGAGCCATGTAGGGAACTCAGAGACTGATATCCAGCAGCATCTCTTCTGTCTCACTCTTGCCATAGCATCAAGGATAAACAAAAAATTCTGGTGCTGCTTACCTTCCCTGGTCCCCAGCCTTCATCCTGGGGCATCCCTTCCCACAGGGAGCTGGGTAGAGCAGGGGCAGGGGCAAGAGGCAGAATTGGCTGCACTCACACCCTTTTTCCTGGGGGCTTGGAAGGGCTCACAGAGTGGGAGATGCAGCCTGGGAGTTGGCCATAGCACTGAGTAAACATCCTGTCTGGGAATGGACAGAGAACACCACGGGGGCACAACAGCCTGGGAGCTGCTTAACTGTAGGCAACAGAGGTTCCTACAGCCAGCAGAAAGAGGGAATGGATCAGGCAGAAATGCCCAGCACAATTAGTAACCATTAGTTGGTAAGCAAAGGGTTTCTGAGCCTTTGAGCTTTGCATCCTGAAGCCACTCCTGGAAGTATCCCAGGGGGAAATTTGTTAAACTGCCTTGTCCACTGGGAAGACCACCCCTGCCTGGTGACAGCTGGTGCCAGTAAGGATAATGCCAAGGCTGCTTAGGACTGAAGGTGATAAAAGTGGCCTCTCCATTAGTCCTTCTCTATTACGGTGCTTCCTTTTCATGTTTTTGGAGGGATCTCTGTTACACATCAATAACTGTTGCCTGCTGAGATCTCAGGCTTTCTGTCTTTAGAGTAACCAAACAAGGATGTGAGGTATCAAGTCCTGCTTTTCACTGTGGAGAAGAGTAGCCTCTGCATAAGGGACTCTTGGGTGGAAGGGAGCATAAGCTTCCCCCATCTGCTGAGGCAGATGTTTCATAGGAGGTTGTTACATGCTCCTGGGAGGACCCTCTTTGCCAGTTCGGAAGGTTATTGTGGAATGTGTCTCACATCAGTGCTGTGTCTGAGGGATGAGGGTTGGGAGCTGTGTCCTATTTCATACGCTGGCACTGTGAGAACAGGCAGACCTGAACTGGTGCTCTGTGTCTGAAGGGTGGCTTCCCGTGGGACACGGAGCGTGTTGAGGGGGGAGCTGATCCATACCAGGCTCCCAAAGTACTGCTCTTAGTGCCCACCCCAGCAATTTTGCAGACTCCATGAGCTGCCTGTTCCATTGCAGCTCTCTCTATGGAGCGTCTTCCCTTGGAAGGAATTTTAATCAAACTTGACTGAGGAGTGCTGAAAAACATGAGGAAGTAATTACAAATATGAATTTACAGCCTCCTGGAGTACCTCCCTCTCCTTCTCTCTCTCCACATAACGCCTCTGTTTACCCTGTTTCCTACCCTTACCATTCTCATTCCTCAAGCCCTCCTCCACTTTGCTACCTCTGTGGATCAGATTTGTGACCCTCGGAGCTGCCTCAGAGAGAAGAGAAAAGGCAGAGCCAGTTCTGGGGAAGACTGAGGCCCTCACTCCTCTGTGAGGCAGTAATACGCCAGCGGGAGGACAGTCCCAGGAGGAAGTTGCAGGTTCCCTGAAGGAAATTGGCTGGAACAGCCTCCCCGATTGTCTGTGATTTCCCAGCTAGATAGGCCCCAGGGGAGGGGGTAGGCTGGAGCAGGGTGGAATCAGCCTGGAAATTAGGATGGGCTGGATCTTCCTCCATAAGGTGTTATTTTTTCATGGGTGCCGTTCTTGGGGGTCTTTTGTGCGGGGGGTTTCATTCCTGAAACCATTACTCTGGGAAGGCTCTGAGCTTGGATGATGCAGCACCCATACCCAGCTCCTGCGGGTGGTCACATATCCCAGTGCCATCACAGGTCATGTACTGGTGCCGTTGGCTCTTGCCCCTCTATCCCAGGCTGTGTGTCCTTCCCCGTTTGTCCCCCGTGCACACAGGGGGAGTCCCTGTGTCGCCTGGGTGGAATGGAGAGCTCCCACAGCAGAGACTGGGAGGGAGCCCTGCACAGGAGGGAGAGCCAGGAGAATTGCGTGGGTGAGACTCCAAACCCAGTCCAGTTGCCTTGGGCAGGAATTAAGGGGCAAGGTGTGAACTGTGTGTGGGGGTAGCAGAGAGCTAAACCACTCAGGCACTCCTCTCATCTTCACTTTCTTAAAGCTGCAGAAGAAATGGCTGGCAAGTTACTGGGCACTTGGGAACGTGGTTCAGACAGTTGCCAGCCTGTGCAGGAATTAGGAACAGCTCTGAATTTGTTGGTGGAATTTAGCAGAAATGGGAAAATTTGTATGGATGATCCTTTAGCTCATTAAAGAACATGCTGCTTCTAACCTGTAGCTTTTTTCCTCTTTTTGGTTTTCTTTTTTGAGTGGTAGGCCCTGGGGCAGTTTACCTTCCTTGGCCCTAGAGGGGCCAGAGAGCCAACTGTCTCAATGCAAATAGGGAGGGCATTCTCTGCCTTTCTCTTACGCACTGGCGTGGGGTTGAATGGAAGGCTCTGGAACCCCTGGGTTTATTAGGTTCTGGACTCAAATATGAGTTTCACTGGCTGGGGCTCTCACCTTCTGGACAGTAAAAAGAAAACAACTCCAAATGCTTTTCCCAAATCTGCTATCACAGAGTCTGCTACCATGGCCATACCCTGGGCTGTTTGGTGATGAAGGAGAGAAGGGGGAGAAGCATAAGTACTCCCTTGGGATCCCCTCTTACACTCTCATTTTCCTGTAACCACTTTGTTTTTTTGGCTAATTAAAGACTCTGAGCAGTTTTCAGCCTGTGGGGTTTCTTTTATTTGGTTCCTCAGCAATTAACTTTTTACTGAACAAAGTTTTCATTGAGCTGGGGCCCATGTCTTGATTTAAAATTTCTCTGTAGCCCTGTGAATCCATGCCCTTTCCTATCCCATCCATGGCTCAGTGCCACCTTCTCTTCCTCCACTGATAATTTCCTCCCAGTGCTGTCTCCTGCCCCCGTGCTTTCTTCTGCATCTTCACTCTTAGCAAACCCCTGTTTCTGCAGAGAAGAGGTGGACTCAGGAGCCTTTTTGCCCTGTCTTGGGAGGGCCAAGAGCCCCGTTTGTTCCAAGCTGCAGAGGCTTCCCTTAGTGTAGTGGTTTTCCCATGACACAGTCCCAAGGGGCTGGGAAGAACCTGAGCTGCAGGACCAGCCTGTCTGTGAGCAGCTGTGCTCGTTCTGCTCCAGGGTCTCAGGGTGTTCGTGGGCTCAGTTCCCTTCTTGCCTGGTGCCTCAGCCCTTTCCCCAACACAACTGTCCCTTCCCTCACATTGACAAGAGACCCTGGGCTTCTTTTCCCTTTGTGGTCCATGGGGCTGGGGCTGCCCAGGTGGGAGGGTGGATGCCCACATGCCTCAGTCCCCTGGCACAGGTCCCACCTGCACGGGGTGCCCCGCAGTGCCTCTCTGTCAGCTGAGAGCCCGTGCTCTGCTCTTAGAGGTGCTGCCTGTCCTCACCTGCCAGGGATTCCACTTTGAATGACCAAGGTCATGAACCTCCACAGGCAGCTGGAGGTACCGGCTTCCCCTCCTCAAGGGCTCTTTGCCAAGTGTCTGGGCACAGCTGAAAGCACCTCCATGCCCTTCCCCACGCAGTGAAAGGGTGGCATTCTCCCACCCATCCTGGAAACTCTTTGCCCAGCCGTTTTGGAGTCCTGCAACCCCCTGAGCTCCTGCCAGACATTTGCACGAGGTAACAAGTGCTGGATGTGTTGTTGTTTTGAGGGTTGGGGCTTTTTCTGTTGTTTTCCCCGAGAGCTGTTTCCTTTGCTGCTGTGTGGCGGTGTAGGCAGCTGTCCCTTTCAGCCAGGAGCGTCGGCACCAAAGTGCCGCCCCATCCCGGGGCTGGTTTCCCCCTCCCTCGCCCCCCCAGCCCGTTCCCTGTGGTGAGGGTGCCCACGCCGGGCGGGCGTGCACGAGCTTTGGCTTGCTGGGGGAGTGGAGCGCACCTGCAGCGCCTGCACACACACGCCGGCGCTGGCGGCTGTGCCGGCCCCACCGTGCCCGCTGCCCTTGGCACCAGCTGGGACTGGGGGTGTGTCCCTGTGCTTCCCATCTGTCCATCCATCCGTCCATGCATCCATCCATCCTCTCCCATGCATGTTGCCATTGGCACCAGCCAGGCCATGGGGGTGTGTGTCCCATTAGTCCGTCCGTCCATCCATCCATCCATCCGTCCGTCCGTCCATCCATCCATCCATCCATCCATCCATCCATCCTTCCCTCCATCCTTCCTTCCATCCATCCTCTCCCATTCCCACTCCCTTTGGCACCGGCTGAGCTGTAGGGAGGTGTGCCATTGCTTCCTACCCATCCACCTGTCTGTTTTCTCCTGTGCACGCTCCTCTTGGCACCAGCGAGGCCATGGAGATGTGTGTCCCTGTACATCTTGCCCATCTCCCCATCCCTCTGTCCTCTCCTGCCCATCCTGTCTGTGCACACCCAGTCATGTGCCTGCAGACACTGCACCAGGCACTCTCACCCTGCACATCCAGCAACATGCAGGGATCTATACAAACTTTTTTTTAAAAAAGGGAAATGACAGCTGTTTGCTTCCCCGAAAAAAAGAAAAGGCAAATGAAACACAAATTAAAGCCCCCAACCTGCCTTATGTGCATACACCAAACTTTCTGTCATCTGTAGGAAATACCCAACCTCATTCCCAAATGATGGAGGTCTGAGACAGTTGGAGTGCAGGAGGGAGAGAAACTGTGGTTTCCAAGGACTGATTAGATGGCATGCCAAGTGTATTAAATTTTGCAGACATTTTAACAGCAATATGCTAGATAGTTGGGTGTCCCCTGAGGCTGCTGGATTTTTTATATCCTTCACAGAAGGTCAAAGCCCTTTTCTGCCTGCCCCCCTCCCTCTCTTTGCTGTCTCTCTCTCTCTCATTCCATGTCCCTTTCTCTCTGTGTCACCATCCCTCTTTCTCTCTCTCTCTCTTATTTTTTTGGTGCACTTTCTCCTTCTCTTTAGGTCTATGCATATAAAATAAAAGATCAGTCATTTGTGAGTTCCTCCGTGAGTGGAAACTCACACTCCCTGTGGTCTCCTCACATAGAGATGGGTATGCCGGGGCTTTCCCCTCTCTTTTCTGCACTTTGTTTTGGGGAAAATATGTTTTCCTCCCCTCACTCCCCAAACATCAGCGCTCTCCCCCTTTTTTTATTTTTGTAGCAAAAACAAAAACAAAAAAAAGGGCAGGAAAAGAATCCATCTGGCATATGAATAATTGAAATGGCTCAACTCTGTTCCTGTTGCTGTTGTTTGCTCTCAGTTCTTCCTCCCCCGCCCCAACCGTAGCATCCCCCCGGGCTCTGGGAGTCGGAGGTAAGGATGTGTGGGTTCCCTTGAGGGAGGTGGTGAGGGGGGTCAGCACGCAGCTCGTACCATCCCTCCGGAGCTCTGTCCTGAGGACAGTGTGTGGTTTGGGGGGCACAGGGGCTGCAGTGAGGGCTGCCCTTCCCAGGGTCCGCGTGAGGCCTGTCCTGGCTGGCCCCAGGAGCCATTCCCGAGATGTCTCCTGGCACTTGCCCCACGGTGCCCCGGCCTCTCTGGCATCCACAGCATGCCCCTCCTGCGTGGTGACAGGCTTTGCTCTCCCCACAGCATCTTCCTCTCTACCTGCTCTCTCTGGTGCCTCAGAGACTTCCCATCTGATCCCGCTCCCTGGCAGAGCCCAGCAGGATGGGGCCCTGCTGTGCCACCTCCCGCAGTGCTGTGCAGCCCCTTCCAGCCGCTGGGCACAGCCAGAGCCTGCCCTGGATGGTACAGTGCTGTGTACCAGCCCCTTCCAGCCGCTGGGCACAGCCAGAGCCTGCCCTGCCTGGGACAGTGCTGTGTACCAGCCCCTTCCAGCTGCCGGGCACAGCCAGAGCCTGCCCTGGCTGGGATGGCATCCCAGCGCTCAGCCCTGTCCCGGGCACTCGGGCTCAGCTGCCACCAGTGCTGGGAGGGCTGTGCCCGCCTCTCACCCTGCTCCTCTTGAGTGCTCAGAGCAAGCTTATGGGTTAAACTCTTTAGCACACGTGTAGCAGTCTTAAAAATAACCTGCCTCCCTCTGACGTGGGTTCTCCAGTGCGTGCTCGGCTTCCCCAGCTCACCCCGAAATGCTGGACCTGCTGCATTCCCATTTCCCGAGGGCCTGAGCCGGCCAGGCACCATGGGCCTGGCAGCCAGGGCACAGCTTTGGCTGTCTCTTTAAAACCATTCAGAGCAAACCCAAAGAACTTCAGTGCATTAATTCTGGATGAAGATGGGTCTCCAGATGACAGCCTGATCCATATCCTTCCCCACAAGGCAGCTTCCATTTTCCCCCTGCCCTCTCCCTCCTTCCCCCCTGTCCGTCTGTCTGTCTCTCATTTTCCCCGCTCTTCAGAAAGGAAAAGCTGACTTAAGGTGTTGAACCTTTAAACATACACATCGAGCTCCTTTTTTCTGTAGTTAGTGGGCTGCCTCTGATGAGTTGTGTGTTTTGAAGCAGGTATTTGCTGTGTGGATTTGTGATTATACTTGGCAGGCGTCGGGTGTGCGTGGTGTGTTTTGGGGGGATGTTTGTGTATTGTTGGGGAGGAGTTTATATTTAGGCTCTGTTTCTTGTGGTTTGAGGAGGTAATGTATGTATGGGTGAGATGTGTGTGTTTATCAAGCTGTTTGTGTGTGTTTTTATTCTGTCTTGGTGTTTGTTGTGTGGGCATATGTCTCTATAGTGTGTATGTATGTAGATTTGTGTATGTTTTTCCTTGTGTGAGGCCAGTGTAGGAGTTTGGGCTTGAGTGATAAGGATTTCGTGTGTTTTAGGATACACACTCTGTGCATTACATATGAGTTTTGTATGTAGTGTTTGTGATGTTTGCTAATTCCATTAATTCGGATCTTTGGAGGGATGGGCTTTGGTGAGTCTTGAGTGTGTTTGGAACGTGTTTTTCATGAATGTGAATTTACAAAATTGCAAGAACAGCACTGAAAAGATGTTAGAAAAGAGACTGAGGAAAAATTCCTGCTGGAAAATTCAGAGGTGCAAGTGTCTCATTAGTAACATTAGAGTGGGAGGTGTTCAGGGCCAGGAAAATTCCTACAACTTGAAAGGGAATTTCTTATTTTTTTTAAAACCTTCATTTAAAAAATCCAGGAACAATCAGAAAAAGCAAAATGTGTTTCAGATGGCATTCAAATCAAGTTCAATATATCTATGTAGATACATAGGTCTTTTCCTATAAAGACTCCTACACATGATCTAAAAGTTGCATGTAAAATATTTGGTAACCCAGCACTTGGTACAAATAATTAGATATTTATATCTAATAAAACTGGTTTGATGGGGAAATCACTCTCTTCTGTGCAGATTTCCATTTGAAGGCAAGTTTCAGTGCTTCTGTTTGTTTTTTCTGACAGCAAAACCTGGGGTTTGGCACGGACAAAACATATTCCTTGTAAATATCTAAATATCTGTTCTCTGCCATAAACATTGAGAGATGTGCCCAATCATGTCAGAGGAGCCTATTTATGCACTTTGTGCTTTCATGTTCCTCGCGGAGAGCTTTGTGGGGAGGAGAAGCACGCAGCCAACCCTGAGCGAGGGGGCGACTGCTGTCCCCGGGCGAGCAGGGGGCTGTCACACGGGCTGCCACGGGTGGGCTCGGGGGCACAGCCCGGCCCGGAGCCCCTCGCACAGGCAGCCACAGCGCGGGGCAGACGCCAGAGGTGGGCAGGGAGCTCCAGATGTGCCAGGGGCCGCAGCCGCGGGGCACGGACCATCGGGCACGGCTGCATCCAGCCCCTGTGCTGTGGCTCCCGGCGCCCGTGGGTGCCCGGGGGCTTGTCGCTGTCCAGCTGCCAGAAGGCAGGTGTGGTGTGTGTGCCCCAGGGCAGCGGGGCCCCGTGGGCACAGCGGGCCTTCAGCGGCACACAGGGCTCTGCACGGGCCGCCTTTGGCCGGCCATGCAGGAGCAGCGTGTCACACACAGCCCCTGCCCACCGCCCTCTGGGGGCACAGCTCTCCTGGCACGGCCGTGCTCGGGGCTGCTCGAAGGGCACCCAGAGAGGGGCTTCTCCTCCTGCCCGAGCTGTGGAAACCCCTCAGTAACAGTACCGCTGTCCTGGGGGGAGGCTCTGATCGTGATTTACTCTGGTGTTGCTGCAGATAGAGTCTGGCCCGCTGCCTTGTGGAGGAGGTAAAATTACCACAGATAAAACCCAGTCAGCAGAGTGGAGCCCGGCTGCTTTTGTTCTCTGCTCAGGCCGTGTGGCACTGGGTGTGCAGCGCTGGGGGAAGGGGCCATGCAGCAGGTACAGCTGGGTGAAGAGCAATTTCCTGCTTCTCAATTAAAATACATGTATAAAGATGTGTGGAGTTGCTGTGGGTTAAATGGAGGCAGCCGTTTAGGTTTTACGCAGTTTTCAACCTCGGATTTTAAAATAAAAAGAAATGATGGCTGTAGGTGACAAGGTGGCAGTGCAGAAACTTTTCATTTAGAAAACAGCCAAATGAAATATTTGAAGGAAAATGGTATTTCTTTTTGTGTATAAACAACTATGCAGAATTACTTTGGATTTGTGAAAAGTTTGACTGTTACGTCATTTACATTTTTCATCTCAAAAAGTTTTGGTAAAAACTGTGATTTTGCTTGAGTGGAAAGATTTGTCTTTAAAGTACTTTTAAAAAGATGAGTCATAGTTTATTTTCCTGTAGACTTTCACAGCATTGCTAACATAATCTAGCATTGCATCTGTTGGTTCTTGGAGGTTTTTGTTCATTGAACTAAGCTAAGCATATTTTGAAAAGGCTGGGAAGGCTGATGTTGGGATTGGAGACTTCTCCGGGAACAGGAGGCTGGGAGATCCAGTGGCAAGAGCGTCAGTTCGTAGTGCTCTCACAGCCCCCCAGGTGCCAGGCTTTAATAGAGCTGCTGCTCGGGGTGTGTCCCCTGCAGAGAGAGCCAGGACGTTTGGGGGGTGCGTCACGCCCTGGTGCTTTTCCACATCTGTCCCTCCAAAAAGTGAGTGCAACCTACCACAAGATAGAACATCTTTCTGGATGTGACGGGATTCCTTCCACCCTGGGTTTATTCTGCTTGAGGTGTGGGGGAGACTCGGAGTGAGAACAGCAGAGCTGTACCATCAGTTTTAATAGCTCCTTTTAAAAAATAGAAGGAATTAATTCACAGTCCTCCCAGAAGAAGAACAAGATCTTAGTAATTGGCACCTGGAAATGTCAGTCAGATTTCCCCTCCTTGTTTCCAGCACTTTGATGGTGTGTTTGCTGCTGGATGTGACTTTAACAAAAAGTTAAAAAATTAAAAAATAAATAAAATAAATTTAAAAAAACCTTTCCTTCATGCATATGGAGTTTTTGGGGAAAAAAAAAAAGGTATTTTAATGCTTTCTATTAAATTGGGACTAAAAGTGGTGTCTTAATTTGCATTCATTAGCATATTTGCATATAGATCACTGAAATGGTGGAAGAGGAGAAGAGCCTATAAATGAAAATTCTTTTAAAGGCACAGGCATCCTTTTATTTATTTTCAGTCTGTGTGCCCTGTGCAACCCCCCCCTGGGCCGCAGCTGGCCGGTGTCTGCGGCGAGGAGCGCGGTGCAGGGCAAGGAGGGCCCTGGCACACAGCGTGGGCTGTGCTGCTCAGGAGGACGTTTGGGTGCCTGTGGCCACCTCCAGGTGCTGAGGACAGGCTGTGCAGGGGCAGGTCTGCTGCCAAACCCTCCTCTTCCATCTCCACATCCAGGGGCCTCCTGCCTGAGGAGCGCAGTGCCCAGCTGGGATGTGGGAGGACAAAGGGCTTGGCCACACAGGGCCACTGGCTTCTTAAAGAACTTCTGTGTCTCCTCAGTCAGACAGGAAAGACGTACTTGTGGTTCAGACCTGTTCCCTGGAAATCTGTCACTTGGGTTTAATTTCTTTGCTCTGCTCTCACATACCTTCGCATACATTCTCTCCTGTGGAAAGATCTCTTTTCCCAGCCTAAATCAGGGAAAAAGCATTTATAAATTTCCTCAGGCTTTGCACTGATTTGCTTGTAGTCAGTTATAATAATAATAGGAACAGTTACTCTTTTAAAATAAATTTCCCAGTTGTATTTCTCTGTGATGCAAGGTACTTTCACACTACAGTTCTTGTCTTACATGATGTGCTGCCTGGCTGTTAAAAAAGGTAGTTTGAGTGGTTCCCAAGTGTTTGTTCCAGGCTGCAGTTGTTTGTAAGCTGCCCTATAGATGGACCCGCCAATTTGAGATAAAGACTGTGGTGAAGACAGATGAATCAATAATGAGAAACACTCCTTCCCATGGAGCTGAAAACTGGGATGGGAAGGGGGACTAGAAACATTCTGTGGAGTGTGACACGCCCAAGGTGTGTGACACGTCAGAAATTGAGTGTAGAAGACTTTTTTCCAAGTGGGGACAGATTGGATGTTCAAGTTAAATTCCCAAACTTTGGAAAGTAATCAAGGCAGAGAAGACAGTCCGCAAAAAAAAAAAAAAAAGGAATTTAGGCCACAGTTTACACTGACCCAGGCTGTTCTTAGCAGCTGTGGTTTGATCCTGGCTGCAAAGCCACTTAATAAGATTCTGGGCCATGTCGCAGGAGGTAATTCGGCTGGGCAGCAGCGTGCCAGGGCGCCCTGTTTGGCTCAGAGCCTCCTTCTTGGAGAGTTCCCTTCCAGGGAATGGCTGGATGTGCTCCCCCTCTCCCACCCATGCACACACACTGTCAGCTGCAACATGCCGAAGACCACAGGATGGTGGAGTTCAACTGGGCTGGGGAAACCAGACAGCCAAAGGATGGAGGGTGCTTGGTCCATGTGGACAGTCATGCCTAGGCTGTGGCTTGTCTGGGGAGGGGCAGGAACGGGTGGTGTGAGAGTAGCCAGGAGTGTCTGTGCCCACCGCTGCTCCCAGCGCCCACCCAGGGAATCCCATGAGCTGCTGGGAGGCAGGGATGGCCCGGGGTGCCCCCGGGTGTCCCTCAGGCTGGAGGCAGCCCCAGCGTCCCGGCACTGGCACCTCGGGAAGCCACTGGCACGGCAGGGCAGGGCAGCAGGACAGGGTGCCCGGAGCGGGGCAGGTGCCCGCGGGTCGGGGTGAATGGGAACGGGAGGCGCAGGGAGCGCCGGGCCGGGGGAGCCGCTCCACCGCTAATGAAAATCGGAAACCGATGGAACAGCGCAAGGTGCCCAGGCAGCAGGTTGTGGAAATGAGGAAGGGAGGGGGGAGTGTGGGGGGCTAATGGAAGCTTCTGCGAAGCGGATGTCGTATTGATTGCTGTGTGTCTATATTTATATATTATCAAGTATATAAACTTCAGCAGATGTATGGCGCATAGATAAATAAAATGCATGCTGAAAAATTAATGAAATGTACATGCAAATCCACCACCATCGATCACGCCGGCTGCCAGGACCAGAGGGCTTTTTACTTTTAGGCTTTTTCCTTCCTTTCCTTCATATGCTCTCCCTCCTTCTCCTCTGAAAAAAATCCAGCCAACAAACCCCAAATTCCCCTACTTGAGAAATTCCTCATGTGGGCCCGGATGAAACGTGGCAGGATTCTGTGAGGATCCCAGTATTTCGTGTGAGTGCTGCCTGAGAGCTGTGTGGGCAGGAGGCAGAGCAGTGTGGCAGCACGGGTGAGGAGCTGGGAGCAGAGAGGGTACCCGGGAGGTGCCAGAGCCGTGTTTCATGGTGAACACATGGCCCATGGGAGGGTAAAGGAGTCTGGGCAGATGCAGGCTATGTGAAAAACATTTTTAAAGTGGGAGGGAACTGTTATTTTAGGGAAGTCCCCAAAGAGCTTTACGCCTCCAGTCACTCCTCTGGTGGTGGCTGCAGGAGGGTTGTTCCAGGCAAAGTTAGCGGGGCTGGCATGGGAAGACAAACCTGCAGCGTAAGGTTTTGGGCTGAGAGCAGCCCCTGGGAGCTTTGTCACCAAGTTCTGCAAGAGTGGCACAGTGAGAAAGGTTCCTGGATGCTTTTTCTTCAGGGATAGTAGATGTCTCAGGAGTTAAACATGGGAATCTGCAGCAAGTCCTGCAGGGCTGTGGCTTGTTGGCTCATGGAGCTGGGAGGGCAGCTCACCTGGCTTCTCCCGACCTTAATCCTTGTCTGCCTGTGCTGCAGGTATGTCCTATCTGTCCTTTGCAGACTTTCTATTGAGCTTTTCCTCAGTCTGCTCAGAGAAGCAGGAAGCAGAGGACTATGCTTGGATGGTTTGACTCCCGTATGTCCTTTCCTGACAGAGAAGTCCCCTCCTTTCCCATGTGAGCACTTTCCATATCCCCTCTCCTGCTCAGCACTGTGCTGGCAGGGCTGACTGGGCACAGCACCAGGGCCCTGTGCAGGGCTGCCTGGTGCCCCTTGTCACCCAGCCTGGGAGCAGAAGCCAGAGCCCCACAGAGCAGTGCCAGGCTCCTGAACATCATCCCCTGCTTGGGACAGGGCTGGTTGGCAGCCAGGCAGAATGACTGTGTGTCCCCTCAGGACTGTGGCCATTCCCTGTGAGCCCCTGGGAAGCCAAGGGGAGACTGGCCGTGGGAGCAGAGGCTGGAGCTCCTTTAGGTACCCAGCTCCCAGGGCTGCTCGGGGCAGGGGGGCCGGGTATTTTTAGCTGCTCTTTCTGTAGTTGCTGTTTGTTGTTCGCTGTGTCCCATTGTGAGTGGTGATGCTCCGCTCCCGCCGAGGGTCACCAAGAGTTTAATGGAGCAGCCACGCAGCTCCTTGGTGGTGCAGCTGGTGACCCACTCCCAGCTCTGCTGCAGTCTCTGCCTGAGCTGTCCCGCTGCCCCAGAGCAGAGCCAGTGGGGTTGGGGTCCAGGCATCAGGGGGCTTTGCTCCACTGCAACTGGGATGTCTGAGCTGCAGATGGGCACTAGTGCCCTCTTTTACCTGCTGTTATTTCTAAGCAGTGTCACATGCTTTCTCTTGCTCCTTTAGCCTCTGATTTCAGCACTTGGTTTGACCTGCTTTTCGGGGTGTGCTTCGAACAGAAACTGTGGGTGAGAACCCGTCAGAGAGTGCCTTCCTCTCCCTGTCCAGTGTCAGGTCAGGCTGTGCCACTCCTCCAGGCAGAAACTCTGCCAGGAATGGATTTCCTCAGTTTGGCAGACCGCATTTCATGTTGTTGCCGTGAACCAGGCAAGAAATTAGAGGTTAGGGATGTGTTAGAGCCTGGGCAGCTGCAGTGCGACTGCAGGGGTGTAAGATGGCATGTGGTGACCTGCATCAAGGGAGCTGGGCTGGCCTCGAGGTTTCTTTGCTGGGTTCCGAGATCACGAGCAGCGGGGTGCGAGGCGGCCCCTCGCTCTGCCCCGTGGAGAGGGCAGGGGGTGCCGAGGGCGGGCGGCCCACACTCTGCGGGGCTCGGCTGGGCCGCGGTGCCGGGGCGGGACGGGCGCTCAGCTCCTGGCGGCGCGTGGGCCTCTCCCGCCGCCTCCTGCAGCCACGGGGGAGACGGAGGGAGCCTTCCCATGACAATGAAAAAGCCAAAGAAAACCCCACAGAAGATGAGCAGCAAGACAGTGCGTTTTTTTTCTTTGACACTTTTTCACTCCCCCCCTACTCCGTCTTCCTCCCGGTGTTTCCAGGAGACTCTCTCGTCGGCTCAGAAAGCTGCGTAGGCCCATGGCGGCTCAACCTTTCCCTCTCCCCGAGCCCCGGTCTAATCAACCCCTATAATTTATGCAGAAAATATGATTTATATTTAATTTCACCACACTTGCATTGTTAATTTGAGATGTAATTAACCCGTCGCTATGACAACTAATTTCGTGATGCCGTAAATTACCGCCGTCTTTTCATCAAAATTCAGTTACTTTGGCTCCTGTGTGCAATGTACTGATGCAATTAGGTTGCTAAGGGCAACCCAAAAGTGTTCAATTTCTTTTGTGTATCTGCAGTGGGGTAGAAGCTCTGGTGTGTTATCCCAAAGTCCTGTTTTCTTTGGTAAAGAGCAGGGCAGACGAGTCCATGGAGGAATGTGCGTGAGGGAGACGGAGCGGAAGAGTCCTGCGCTGGGGTTTCCCTGCGCCAGCCTCTCCACCTCTCCCTCTGCCTATTTCTCTAATTGTTTTAAAAGAGCCGGGCTCCTGGTCACGCATGACCCTGTTTGTCTTAAGCCAGCGCTCTCTGTCTTCTTCCCTTCCTCTCTCCCAGGCTTTCCTCCTTGATGGTCTGGGGAGGAACTGGGCAGTGAGGGAAGGCTTTCCCTGCTGCTTTCATCCTGAACACCAGCAACGTGCCGCAGTCCTTCCCTAAGAGTTTGTGTCCCTCTGAATTTGTGTGTGTGCGCAGAGAGAACTTGTTTATATAGATCTCCCCCCCCTTCTTTATTTAAAACAAAAACCCTCTGTGTTGCTTTTGTCACGTTAATTCCCATTTTGCCAACACCAGGGGCCCAGGCAGACGAGTTACCAAGGAACACAAAATTTTAATTAGTGTATTTTAATCATTCAGGCTTTCCGAGCTAATCCACATACCCTAGAGAATTCCCGAGATGCAGCACTGCTCTGCTTTACCATTTATTGTTGAGTCTATTATAATTACTGTTAGCAGGTGGGGACTGGGAGATGTTTATTATGAGTTTTTCATCTTTAGTATAATTACCGAAAAAAACAAAATAAAAAGATGTTGGTGCATTTTGTTTTCCTAGAGGTTTTTTTTTTTTGAGGGGGGTATTTTTCCCATTCCTTCCAGGCAGGTGCTCTCCAATTAGTGCCTTTTTCTCTGTTTTTATTTATTTTGTTGATCACTGACTCACCTTTACTTTTTCAAGATGGAAGTAGAAGCCAGTGGCTCCTGGATGGAGTGAGTTTACCTAATTTAGGGCAAGAGATTAAGCTGGGACAGACCTAGACACGCTCAGGATCTCAGCCACTGTGGGTGGGTAGAGTGTGTGAGGAGGGACGTCTCCGTTTGGGGCGAGTTTGTTTGTGTTTTGCTGCTTTGCTGCCGTTTGTTAAGTGGTAGAGTTTCATCAGCATGACTGATAGGAGTCAGGAGCAGGTAGGAAAACGTGCCTGTGTGCAGGTGTGTGCACAACTGCCATTGCTGTGTGTGCAGCAGTGTAGGTGGGCACCTTGGGATGTGTTTCTGAGGGATTCAGTCGTGGTTCCAGGGATGTGCAGCACCCTTCCAGGAGCAGAGCATGGTGAGGTGCTAAATCTTTGGTGTACAGGGAGTGTTCAGTGTGGAGAGGGTCATTCCCTGAGCTCTGAAGTAGGATACTCTCATCAGGTGAGCCCTTTATTCATCCTGGCCACCACAGAAAAAAACCACCGCTGCCTTTTGAAGCTAAACTTTTCTGTGTGGTCCTTGTAACACGACTCTGACCTCTTGTTTTGCAGCTGTAGCTTGTAGCAGGGTGGGGAGTGTCTGTGTCTGTCCTCCAAGACCAGCCTGTAGGCAGGCAGGTACCTTCTCCAAGTGCAGATGCCTGGGAAAGGGGTGAGGGGGGATGCAGAGGCTGCAGGCTGTACTGCTCCCTCCTCGCCGTGGTGGCCTGATGGAAGTTGGGGAGGGTGAGTCAGTCAGAGAGCATTAGTTCCCCATTACATGCCATGACATTAGGTAGCATTTTTAATTTTATAGTCTATGGAGTTCTCCAGGTTTCGTCTCAGTTTGGGGTTCCAAGAGACTCTCATTTCCCTAAGCAAAAGCCCTTCAGAGAGGCTGAGTTTCAGCTGCTTCCACCTCTGCTTGGCGACTTCTGCCTCTTTCCGTGTCTGCTCCCATGCCATTTGAGGAGTAAGCCTGTTTCAGGCCATCCAGAAGCTCATGGGGCTCCCTCTCCTCTGTTCTGCTGGCTCCATGGGCTGAATTTCTCAGGACTGAGAAAGCTTAATTGAGAGCTCAGGGGGAGTTACAGCTAGGTGTGTTTTTAAGCCTCTCTCTATCCGTACCCAAGTCTGCAGTTAGGAATCCCCAACCCAAATTTTCATCATCAGGGGCTTCTCTGGGAAAAGTCCGTGCTGATTCTGGACAGCTCTGGTCAGGGACACCCCAGATCCATGCTGTGCATTCACTGCCTCTTCCCACCTCACAGCTGGATCGGAGAAATGAGCCCTTTCTCCACCTTACATTTTAAAGGGTGAGTGCAAACATTCTCTTCTCCTTGATGACGATTTTCAAGTTTTCCTGGAAAATTCCACATCTCTGCACGAGGCCGAGGCTCTGGCTGGGGTGAGACCGAGCAGGATTAATTAATAAAGCTCAGTAGTTTACACAGGAACTCTGTAATATAATTATAGCTTCTGTAAGAAAAGGCCCTGGAGTCGGAGAGGTCTGTGAGAATCGCACGGGGTTGGGAAGAGTGTCCTTTGAGCCCTGCACATTTCCCTGCACCTCTGGCCTGTCCATGCCCTTGCTTTCCAATTCAGAAGGAGCTTCTCTGCCCCAAAGTGCCCAAGTGCCTTTTGCAGCTGGCTGTTCTTGCTGCCGGCTTGCTCCCCCAAACTGGTCCCGGGGCTCTTCCCATTGAGAGGGGTGTCTGCCCCTGAGCTCAAACCTGCTAGCTGTGGGAGCCTGTGGATATTGTGGCTTCAGCACAGCCCCCGGCAGGGCCTGGCTGTTGGCAGGGACAGCCTGGGAGGTGTGAGGATCTCCCACTCCTCCTCCTCCTCCTGTTTCTCCCTTCCAGCTCTTTGAACTGTCTTCCTCCTGCTACAAAGCAGCTCCCAGGGAAACCCTTTGCATCCCTCCTGCACCTTCCCGCATCCTCCCAAGGCTGACTCTGCCACCCTGGGCAGCACCGGCCCTGGGCAAGACAAGTGGCCGGAGCGAGCTCCATTGAAACTTGGAGGGCCGGCTGGGGACGGGTCCATCCCCAGGGAGACAGCGCTGTGAGCTCGGCCTGCGGGGGGAGGCTTTTCTTCTGATTCCTCCAAACTTTCCCACCCCGGCCGCGGCTCTACAAAGAGGCCCTGGCCCCGTGCGCGGGGCCTTCTGCACGGAGGGGTCTCACCAGCCCCTCTTTATTGAGTCTTCAAGCGCTGGCAGGACACTCCATTAAAAAGCCATTCGCCTTTGTGTCCCCAGGCCCCCAGCCGGCTCCCGCTCATGTGACACTGGCCACAGTTGTAAAACAACAACACAAATAGTTGGCAACTACTGAGGGTTTTTTCAAACCAAGGTCGTCATAGCAACTTTCCCCAGTCAATCACTGGCGAGGCGGCCTGCGAGGGGTGCTCTGAGTGGCAGGGCAGCCCCGCTGCCGAGAGCCCCGAGCAGGGAGCTCTCAGGGGTCTCTGTCACCGACACTCATCAGCCCGCTCCACAGTTCCTTCCTTAGTGAAATGCAGGCGCCTTCGCTGGGCAGGGCGGGCACGGGAGTGGGACAAGCCCTGTCCTCCATCCCAGAACTTCTGAGCCTGGACCCAGGCTGCAGGGTCCCCGTTCCCGCTGGCAGGGTGCCACAGGGAGAATCCCTCAGCACCCGGCATCGTGCCAAAGGGGGCATCCAACCCTCCCTCCCGGTCTGGCACAGCGCCAGGGGGGCATCTGAATCCCCCCCACGCCTGGCACGGTGCCGAGGGGCATCTGAGTCCCTCTGCCCATGGCGCTGTGCCCGGCGGATCAGAACGTGGCACGCTGTCCTTGCGTGTGGCTCCACGCCAGGTTTGATCAGCACTATCAGCCACTGTCGTGTCTTGCAGGATGTAGGACCAGGAAGTGACTTGGCGCTCCTGTGAACTCCTGGGTTTGCAGGGAGGTGGGTGGGTGAATCCCACAGGTTCTTGCATTAGCGAAGGAGGTGGCGCGGCTGGGAGGAGACAGCTCTGCTTGGCAGTGGAGCTGGAGGTCACACCTTGGTGTCACAGCGCAAGGGCCAAGGCAGGGGAGCAGGATGGACCTCCCCACCACGGCCTGGGGTCCAGCTGCCACTGGGAGCAACCAAAGGGAGCATCTCCTCTGCTCCTCCTATCCCTTGCCCCTTCCCTCCTCCCTGAGGAGTCTGCATCTCTCCTGTCATCTCCCGTGGTCTTTGGAGCACCTCAGTGCTGCTGGGCTGTTACAGCTCCGCTTGTATGACTCTGTTGCCTTTTCCCATACATCCCGAACACTTCCCAAGTCTTGTGAGGTGACAGCCTGGACATATCCCGTAACTGGGCAGTGCATGCAGCCAGTCTTGGTGTGTGCAGGTACCCATGGCCTGTGCTCCAGAAGACGGTGCTTGCTGTCACTTCTGTCCCATGGCAGGGTTTCTGAGCGGAGCAGATCTCGGGCTGCCGTTGTTGTCTCCACATCTCTCTGCCTGAGGTTCCCTGGCTGCCTCGAGTGACTCCTGGAGGGGAGGAATGTTAAAAATCCGCTCTTGTAGTAAGTTGGCACCATATCCAGCCACCGTCTGCTCCGTGCCAGAGCTTAGTAAAATGTTGGCGAGGCTGCGGCTCCGTACTCAGGCCCCCCCCTCCCCTTTTGTCTCGGTTGGTTTGGCAATTGCACGGTGGTAACACAGCTCAGGGTGGCACAGGGGCTTTGCTGCCCATATGCAGCTGGAAAGTGGAAAGGGATTTCCAGGCAGAGCAAATGATAAAGGGAAATGGGATGTGAGGGTCTGTGGCAGCCAGCCAGGGGCATGCCAGGCGTTTTGCTAACCCTGGCACCTTCGCTGCGGCTGGGGAGAGGCTGAGGATGGATGTGCCCCATCCAGCCTCAGGGGAAGGGGCTGGGGGTGTGTTGCTCCACGGGTGGTCGGGTCCCTTGGCTGCTGCTGGAGCCGGGATCGGAGGGGCTTGCAAAGGCAGGCGGGGAGCTGCCAGCGCTGTGCAAATCCCATTTGTTGGCACCGTGGTTAAAGGCACGGGAACTGCTGGCTGGGGCAGGGCAGGAGGGATGCCGGCTCCTTCACTTTGTTGCTTTGCATCTCCGTCACTCTATCTCAGTTCTCTCATTCATTTGTTCTTAATTATTTGTTAATTTCCTTCCCTTCTTCCTCAATTTGTTCTCTCAGTCGTTTGCTTTCTCATTTGCTTTTTCTTTCTCTTGCCACTGCTGTTTGCTGCTTAATTTCCTTCTTTCATTCCTCTCCCTCTTAGCTGTTCTCTCTCATTCCTTTTGCTTTTTCCTCTTCTTCCCTCTCTTCTCCCCTGGGCATTTTCAGTATCTGTGGCTTTTGTCTTGTGTTGTTTCTAATCCCAAGTGAGTTGCTTTCCTTCAGACAGAGACACTTCGCTCTTCCATGCAGAACTCTTCACGCCGCTGCCCCTTTCATGCAGCACTTGGCAGAGCATCCCTTACCTCTGGGCTTTAAACTTGGAGGGTGGCCCCAGCGAGGGAGCTGATGGGGATTGAGAAGGGAAGGAGGGCACAGCACTGCCATGCCGAGCGGAGGTTCACAGCTGGGGATTGGCGGTGTGCGGCCCTGGCGCTGTGCTGGATGTGGCCATGGCAGGGCAGGGATGCGGAGGTGGCAGGGCCGTGCCCATGCCCTGCACCCGGGCACCGTGTGCACACAGAGGGGCGTGGGAGGCCGTGGCTGTGGGCACACCTGCACGTGCCTCTGTGCTCACCTGCCTGCTGCCTGCCTGCCTGCCTGCCTGCTGCCTGCTGCCTGCGCCTGCCCCTGCTCCCCTTCGCCTGCCCCTCTCCCGGCAGGTTCCCTGGGCCGCAGGTTGGGTTCCCCACACACCTGTCTGCAATGCTGACGGTGGCAAGGCTCCAGCAGCACCTGCCATACCTGTCACATCTGTGCTCCTGTGTAACTGTGAACACACCTGTGCACATCTGTGCTCCTGTGTCACGGTGCACACACCTGTGCACATCTGCACTCACATGTCACAGTGCCCATACCTGTGCACATCTGTGCTCACATGTCACAGTGCCCATACCTGTGCACATCTGCGCTCACGTCACAGTGCCCATACCTGTGCACATCTGTGCTCACATGTCGCAGTGCCCATACCTGTGCACATCTGTGCTCACATGTCGCAGTGCACACGCCTCTGACATGCACTGCCTCCCCGAGCAGTGCCTGCCATGTACTTTCCCAGGCGCTCGGGCTGCCACGCAGTAAATTATCCATCCCTGCACCCCTCGCCCCCTCCCCAAAACCCAGCCCGGCTGAAGGGCTGTAACATAGTAGCTGCCTGAACTCCCCATCCAAAGGTTAATATCAAAATCTGGAGCGGATTACCTAAAAATTACTTACAACACCATTAAAATTCTGAACTCTTTTTGTTGTGGCTGTAAATTAATTTAAAATGTCAGTTTTTTTGAGAAATCCAATAAGAAATTGAGCCAACGGAGCAATCTGTAAACTGTCTGGCACAGAGGAAAGTGTGTCTTTTCAATCGACAAGAAAAAATATGGGGCTTAACTGGAACCATATGGCAGCGCACTTGAGAGAAATCTGCTGAAGAGGAGGGAGGGAGGGGGAACCCAAGCAGGCAGGAGCAGCGGGAGAGCTGGCGGCTTGTGTGGGAGAGGAGCCGGGGCCGCCCGGGCAGGGCCGGGCAGACAGGTGCATGGGGAGGGCAGGCCTGCGAGCAGGAGAGCCCCCCGGGCCAAGGCACCCCTGCAGGGGTTGGGGGAGCTGCTCCCAAGGTCCCTTGGCTGGTGCTGCTGGGAAGGGGCGTCTGGTTTGGGAGCAGGGCGCTGCGAGCTGTGTAGGGGACACTGAAGGGCTGAGCAGTGAGGGCAAGTGGGAAAGGACGTGTTTAATGGGTTTGCTCTGGCATCTGTGCCCCTTGCTGGCCCACCAGCGTCCAGCCACCCAGTTCCTTCAGCAGCCTCCCAGAATGGCCCCTCTGGCCGCTGTGCCCCTGGGCAGGAGGTGTGGATACCACGGATTAGGGGTGGCTCCAGCCCAAAGGCAAGGTGGGCACCGGGAGGCTGGTGGGGAAGGGCTGCGACTCCACATGCCCTGCCCCAGCCCCCTCTGCTTTGGCTCACATCCCCACAGCATTCCTCGTGCTGGTGAGAAACCCAGCTTCCCCTCTGTGTCTCCTGCCTGCCGACATGTGTTACCCATTAGGCCTTAATTTCAGAAGATTTACAACACATTAAGTAATTTGTAGGTTATTTCAACTTTAATCTGCTGAAGTCGAGAAAATCAAAATTAAATTCAAAACACACGGATCTTCAAAGTACTGGGATTGGGGATGGGAGGGGGTTGTTTACCAGCCCTTGCTTGTCTCTTCTCCCATGCCTCTGCCGCTGTGTCTCTTGCCCCCTCCTGTGCTGCTGCCCTTCCTGCCACCTCTGCTGGTAGCAGGGGTGACAATGGGCTTCAGGGACCTCCTGGTTTTGGATGAGGGGTGTCAGTGATCACAGGATGATGCCTTTTGGAAGTCCTCGGACTGACTGAGCACCTCCATGGCACAAGAAGGAAAGCCCTGGTTGGTCCTGGCAGTTTTTGTGCTGTCTGTGATGGTGTCTGCCACAAGCCTGTGTGGTAGATGCACTAGTGCTCCCTGGGCTCTGGAGACAAGGATCTTGCCTCTCTGTCCTTCGCTTTCCTGTGCTGGGAAGAGCATCATGCCTTGTGCGAGTGGGTGTGCTGAAGCTGTCAGGCATTTAGATGCTATGGAAAGGGAGTCTGTCAGCCCAAAGGAGCTAAAGCGGGTGGGGCCGTGGGGCTACTGCTATGAAAGGCCTTCTTGCTGCTCCCCTACATCCACTGGCCAAGGGCATTTGTGCAACTCTGTCCCTCTCACAAGTGTTCCTCTTGCTGAAAAGGGCCTGCCATGGTCCCCTTCACCTTTTCTTCTTCTTCTGTCTGCAGGTAAGATCACAGGAACCCTGTCCACATTGTGGATCTATGGTTGGAGATATCCCTGTGGGATTTATCCAACATTGCCATCAGTCTGCTGAGCATCCCTCCTGACCATAGGAGGATCAGATCATTGACAGCTTTCAGAACTGCTCTGAAACTGGTTTAATCATTCCTTTTAGTGATTAGAAAAGCCAGAACTGAGATCTTCCTTAAACTCTTGGGGTGGAATAATGAACTAGTTGAATCACAGAACTGGGAGTCTTCTGATGAACAGAGGCTGTTAAGGCATTATCTTGGGGCTCAGGAGATCTAAGATTTGTCTCAGCTCTCTATTCTGCCAAGTTCTGTATTGATCTAAAGCAAATCTCTTACCCCATTTGTGCCTCACTTCCCTGCCTGTGCCACTGAGATAACACACTTGGAGGAGAGTTGTGAGGAAGGTTGTGTTGGGTGTCAAACTTGGCTGTACTGAGGGGCTGGGCCTGGGGTGGCTCCTGGAGCTCCTGCAGTGGAGTCTCCAGGTGGTCTCTGTGCTTCAGTTCCCCCATGTGTGCAGGGAGAATAATGGCTTTTTTCTCTCCCTGGACTTTGATGAATGGAAAGTGTATGTGTCACAGCTCTTCTATTTCGCACTGATCTCTCCACCCACATCCCAGACGGTTTCCGGGATCCCAGCCCACCAAATCCCTCAGGCATCTCTTCAGGGGCCCTTTCCTCTCGCAGCCGAGTGCTGCCCCATCCCAGAGCTGGGTGGTGGGGTGCAGCAGACATCCCATTTGGGAGCAATCCAGACCTGCTGAAAGGATGAGCGTGCTGACGAGTTGGTTTTTGTGCGTCCCTGCATCGCAAGGGTGCTCAGCCCAGAGCTGACTCTGTTGCCTTGACTGTCTGGGAGCCAGATCCCCTGGAAGTTGGCTTTATCAGGAAATGTGTCATTGAATTATACTTCGGGAGACAAGCACTTTTGAGGGCGATGTCCCCAGTTCTGCTCCAGCAAGGAATCTGGAGGTGCAGGAAGTCTTTGAGCATGTTATGCTTCATCTACATCTGTAGGTTTTCCTGCTTCAGGCCTGAATACCTGGCTCTGTCCATCCCCTGTTCTTGCCTGTGCTGGGAAATTTTTATCAGTACCATCACAGATTTGTATTTTCTGTGAGATTACTTCACATGCCTTACACAGCTGCTCTGACCTGTTTATGGGGGTAGATGTGGGTACAGATGTGGCAAATGACTGTGTTTTATACAGACCACTGGGCAGCCAGCAGAATAGTAACTTGCAGTCCCTTTTGGCCTGGGTTGGTTTTAAACCAGATGTCAAAGCGTGTATGCTTTAAAACAGAAATTGTTTCTCTAGTCTCTGCAGAGTTCATCTCCTGGGTTTTCTCCTTGCAAGGAAGAAAGAAAAGGATTTGTGTAGAGCAGTTGTTTGCTAACCCTTATGAAAAGTCTTGTGTAGAAAAGGTAAAAATTAATTTTGATCTGTATTAGCTGGTCAAGCTAAACCCTGGAGAGCCTCTCATATTCACACTAATAAGCTAAAACACATTAAAGTTACAACCTGCCTTATCCATATGAAGCATGTCTCTGTTGAACTGGATGGCAGAACTCTTAGTGACTTCATTAAGACCCAGATTTCACTTCAATTTTAGTGGTGTCAGGAATCTGCTCACCTGTCCTAACACCCTGAAAGTTAAATTAAATGCTTTTACCCAGTGCTCTCTCAGATACAGGTGGTGGTGTGAATTTGTGCTTCTTTTGTTTAGAGGGAGCTGGACTTGGAGGGGTACAGTGAGATCTTCTCCCAGCACAGCATTTGGCACTTAGTCTGGACTGTGGGGCTGAGGTGTGCTTTCCGCCCTTTCAGCCTTCTTCCACCTCCTGCTCATGAGAGTTTAGGGTTATATGGGGGCTGATGAGCTGAGTCAGTGGGACTTCAGAGAAAATTCGAGGATCCTGTGTTGGAGGGTGGTACAGTGGAACGTCAGCACACACTGACAGCCACGATGCCATTTAATTCAGGTTTACTGCCCTTGACCCTCTTGAGAAGATCAGCAAAAGTTCAGACTTTATGCAAGGTGAAGGAGCCTTATTGCCCTCTTCAAGCAAAGGGGAACTCAAGTCACAGGAAAAGTTAAATGAATAATTTACAGGTGTTCATAAGCCTTTGGCAGAGCAGGGAGTGGTGCCTGAGCACCCGCCCCTCAATCCTGTGCTCTAACTTCCAGATCAAACGTTCCCAGACTTCTTTCAATGGATGGGAGGCAGCTGAATAGAGAGTTGGCCTGATTGATGCCCTTTCTGTACATAATCACAGAATCTCCCTGTGGCAATTCCAGCAATTGCTTACGTGGGAGGTAATGGCAGGAAAATACTCTCAGTAGGATTTGTATGTGCTTTGTGTTTGCCTAAACCTGATCTCCTTGAAGTCCCAGAAGTTTGACTAGCCACTTCAGTGCCAGCAGAATTGACCCTGGTGCTGGGCAGTTTTGCAAATTCGTGCCTTGTCAGGTGCTTTGAAAGCAGGTGGAGAGCTGGGGGGAGGAGGAGGAACCATCCAGAGAAATCAGCTCTCCATCAGGTGATGTTCCAGGGCAGGTATCAAACGCCCAGCAGCTGAGAACCTTGGCTCTTAACCCTCCTGCCTTCAGGATATGTCATCTCTGGTGAGCTTCAGCATCTTAGACTCTAAACTGTGGTAATCCTTGGGTCTTGTGCCCCCCAAAGGGTGAAGGGGAGGGGGCCGTGCACGTTTGTAGCCAGTGCCAGCACAGCCTGTGCAGTGTGGGGTGAGCAGCAAGCTCGGCAGGTCCCGCCTCTCCCGTGGGCTCTGACCAAGGCTGAGCTCTCACAGCTCACGTGGGTGTGCCCAGCAGTGCCTTGAAACCACCTGGCCACGGCGTGGGCAGCAGACTCTGGTACAAGGCTGATTGCCCACGGCTCTGCTGAGCTTCTCTGGAAGGTTGTGCAGCCCTTAGAGAGCTGCTGGGGCTGCTCGGCCTGAGGTGCCCAAGAAAGCTGCGGTGTAGACACAGCCTTGGTGACTTGGCCCATCCTCTCCCTCTTGCTTTCCTCTGTGCCTTATGCTCTGGTGGATAAAGAGGTGGTGCCTGCTGTGAACAGTCATGGAGTTTGTACGGCTGAGACCGGGAGAGGAAATTTGTCCAGTTCAGTACGTAAGGGCACATGGGATAGTTTGGGTGTGCCTCTTTCCCAGTCTGATGGTGTTTGGTTCCGTGTCTTTGGATCAAAACCACTTCCTGGTTGAACTGCTGAGTTCGAATGAGTTATGGGAGTGGAGAATGTGATGCAGGAATGCTGAGCTGGGCAGTGATGGTGAGATCCCAGTTCAGTACATCATCTGTGGGCATCTCTCCTTGAAAGTGCGAGGCAGTGTGGTGCTCCCCAAGCACCGCTTGTGACAGTGCACAGTGAACAGAGGAGCGACACTGGTAACTCCTGAGGCTTTGGGGCAGGACAGAACATCTTGTCCAGAAAGCACAGAAGGGGTCAGGAAAAGCTGCTGCTGAGTGAGTGTGTGTTCCCTTTGGGCTGGGGAGAGATGGGAGCTGGAGGGGCTGGGCGTGCGGCGGGGAGGAGGCCCCGCTCAGCCGAGCGTGCCAGGCAGGTAGCTGGTTGCCCTGTTTCTCCTTGGTGTCTGCTAGTCTCCGAGTCCTGGTTCACAGCTCCCTGCAAGCCAGGGATGGAGGAGATCCTATGAAAATGATGATATGTGACAATCAGTCACAGCAATTAGTGTTTTGGTTAACAGGCCTTTTTTGTTTTCTCTCACCCAGACAGAATGTCACAAATAAATCCTCGCCTGCATTTGCATATTAATTGGATCGGAGACGTCAAGCATCTTTCATTAAAGAAAATGATCTGCATATTTGGAGACATAAAATAGTTATTTTGATGGGTTTTTTTCATAAGATCAGGGGGTGGGGGAGGAAGGTGATGGGAGCAGTGGAAATTGAGGTAGAGTGAAGGCAGAGAAAGCAGCTTTTGTGGTTAACCCCTTGTGGCCCAGAACTAGCTGGTGCCCAAGCAAAAATAATAATATAAATAAATAAATGACAGGTCTCAAAGCAGCTCATAGAGCGCTGCACCATTCTCTCCATAGCTTTGTTCTTGGGGCCATGGGGATGAGGGAGAGCACTTTCAGAATGCCTTCCCCTGCCTGTTTTGTCCAGTCACAGAGTTGGGTCGTTGCAGGGCCCTCCTTGTCACCTCTCTTTGATGAGGGCACCGTGGCCATCCTGATGGCTGCTCCTCTCTGGCCGGGCCAGTGTCAGACCTTTCGGAAGGCCGGGCTGCAGGGCCTGTGTGCTGTGGGGGCTGCAGGAGAGCCCCTGTGTGCCTGGGGGAACACCCTGGTCACCAGGGAGGGAGAGCCTTGCGCTCAGGTCTGGCTGCCCTTGCCTCCAGCTGGGGCGAGGGAGGTGCCAGAGCGTTGGAATGGGTGTTAACTCCACAGCTGTGACCTTCTCCTTCTCTCTTTCTATGGTCCCCTCTGATTAGAGGCAGGGGTAAAATTTTGCACAGTCCAAATCAATGGGGGTGTTCCCTCTTTAACTCCTGGATTTCTACCCCTATGCCAGACGCTGGCACTTTCTCCCTTGGTGTTGGTAGCAGCACTGCCCACAGCCCAGGGCAGGATGTAAGGAACCTGACCCTCCTCTGGGGAAACTGACTGGGGAATTTCTGTAGGCAGCATGCAGTGGCTTGAGATGGATTTTGGCCAGGACACTGAGGTTAGCACTGCAATGGGATCCAAGGGTACATTCACATGAATGTAAATGATCATGTTATGGCAGATTAGCAAGTTGCCGCTTGCTGGCCGTGCTGCGGTGTGGGACCGCGAGCACACTCCCTGCCTGGTGCAGATTGCAGGGCAAATGTACTCACTTGAAACCCAGGCAAACATGGGCTGAGGGACTGGCTTCTCCTCTGAAAGTCATCATGGCATCACAGGGCCCTCATCCACCTGCTCACACAGAGTCTCCCTCCCTTGAGCCTCATCCCGTACTCTCCTGCCAGTCTGGTGATGTGGACTGGGACCTCTGCAGGCTCTTTTCACTGAGGTGTCCCCAAAGACAAGCTGCTCTGAGGCAGCAGGTGTGACAGCAGCTTTGGGTTTGCAGGTTCTCAATCCCTTTCTCTTCAGAGCTGCCCTCAGGAGTCTCAGCTGAGCATTGCAGAGGAAGGCAAGCCTGGGATTCCCTGCCCAGTGCTGTGGGTGACAGGAGCTGGCAGCCTCTCCAGGCGCAGCAGAAAGTGGCCTGTGGCCTGAGGGACGCTTGGAGAGGAGCCCATGGAGGGCTCCCTGCCATCCGTGGCAGTGGTTGGGTGGCACAGCTCTAACTCCCCACAGGAATGCTGCCTGGGGTTGGGTCAGGGAGCAGGTGAGAGGGCTGGACACATTTGCAGTGTGGCACATCATCTGTGGCACACTTTGCTTGATTTTTCTTTTAAAAGCTAGTCCAAGTCAGAGGGACTCCTGAGGATATCTACTGGGGTCAGCTTTGAGGACTTCCCACTCTTGTGCTTTAGGAAACAGGGTTTGGTTCAGAAAGCCCACCTGCCTTTTGGGCAGAGCATGGAGCTCACCTTGGTATAGCCTGGCATGGGCAGATCTCTCTGAGGCCACGTTTTCTTGGGGGAATTGCCCCATACACCAAACACAACTCAGTCTTGAAGCTGAGAGAGTAAGAGCAAAGCAGAGGCTCTGGTTAGGCAAGTACTCCAGAGCTGTCAGTAATGGAGTGTGGGGGCTGCTGGGGTAAGTTTAAGGAAATCAGCAGGGAATAGATGAGAGATAATTTGCCTTATCAGAGTGCAAGGAGCAGGTCTCTCTGGGCCTCTGAAACAACTGCCAGAAGGTGGAGAAGACAGTGCAACTCAGAGCATGTGAGTGCTGGTTTGGGGACCCAGCTTCTCTTCTTGGCTCTGCCATGACCCATCTAACCTTAAACAAGTCATCAAGAGATGAAATCATCTCTCTCAGCCTTGATTTCCCTTTGCCTGTCTCTGATACTTTAGCCCAGCCGCCTCAGGCCAGGGGCTGTGTCATCCTCAGCAGTCACCTGATGAACAAGGGGTCAGGCCTAATGGAGCAGCCATGAAGGAGGGTGTAAGGTTGCCTTCTCTCCGTGCTTGGAATCTCTGCAGGAAAGGCTTTGGCACATGATAAAATCTTCAGGGCACTCTCTTTAGCAGAAAGATTCGGCTCCTGGCTCCAGAGAGCTCTGTCCTAGACGAAGGGACTGTGTTCCACACCCCTGCACTGCCTCGTTTCACAGAAAAGCCTGCAATTAGCCATGGTTCCTCTCTTCACCCCACACATCAAGGCATGTTGCTGGGTTTTTTTCAGAATCCTGATCCTAGGAAGCCATCAGTATCCAGGGAACTTTATCACACACACTCGAAATAACCCAGAAAGCTGCCAGCCCCATATTAGGGAATGAATCCCTGTCGGAAAGTAAAGTGAATGTAAAATTTATTGACAGGCTACTGTGACTGCAGGCAGTTTGTGACCCAGCCCCCTCCTTTACCTTCACCCCTCCCCATGAACAACAACCCACAAACCCTCTTCAGTCGTGCAGCCTTTGTGTTTAGCATGTCTGGGTCCCTGGTCTCAGCTCCCAGCACTCACAGCACACACGGGACCCTTCCCAGGGGAGCAGAATACAAACTGTGGGCAAGGAGGTTGGCACAGTGCCCTCCCCATCTGCCCCACATCCTGCCCTCTCCACCCTCTCCAGTGGCTCAATACAAATGCAAAGGCTTAATGAGGAAAAAACCACAGCAAAACCATCAAGACCCCAACACAAATCAAGCCTAAAAATTCCCTTTCTGGGCCCAAAGTGTATCAGAGTGTTGCTGTTCTCATTGCCCAAGTGCAAGGCAGGACGAGTTGGTGGTTGGAGCAGGAGGGGTACGGGAATGAGCTCCTCCTCTGTGCTGCCAGGGATGGGGCTATCTCAGTCAATCATGTTAATCTTCAGTGACTAAGTTTCCCCATTTGTAAATCTCTACCATCACTGCAGCCTCCAAACGCCTTTCATGTCTGCTGGTGAGTTTCCTGGAGAGGTTCATGGAGCTTCTGGAGCTTCTGTTGGAGTGTAAAATTCTGCTTGAAGCAGGCATTTGGGATACTTGCTTGTGACTTTTAACAAAAGGATTTGTTTATGAGTTTTGTTCTGCTCTTCCTTATGAGGAGGGATAGGCATTCAGGAATATCATCCGTGAGATAGCATGGGCTTAGGCGTGAGTTGCTGTAGAGATGTGAAATGTCACTGTACTATATATGTGTTAGGTTCTAGAGAAAAGAAGGAAAGTGTAGGATGTGCGTTAGCACTTGCATTGCGCACGGGAATTTTTCCCTTGCAGTTGCACGGGTGCAGGTAACTCCAGCACCGTGCTGCACCAAAGCATGGCAAGGTTCGGTGTCACACGGGGCCACCGAGGGGCCGGAGCCTCAGCTCTGAGGGCCACGTTGGTCTGGGGAGAGCCGTGTCCCTCTGAGCAGGAGTTTCCAGCAGAGGAGGGTTTGGTTTGGTGGTTTGTGGCACACCCAGCTCAGCGGACAGGAGCTCCAGATTGTCTCTTCCCAGCGCCTGCTGTCCTTTAGCAGTCGGCCGGCACCATCCGTCATACCCAGACACCATCAGGAAATGATTCCCAATCAATTATAATTGCTCTTCACCTACTTCCTGTATAAATCACTGATGTTTCACTGCAGATGCCAATGAAACAGGGGAGACTCTTCCCTCAACTTTCTGTGTGTGTCTCAGGCCCACCCACTGAGTTCCTTGGGATGGCCCTGCCATGCTGAGAAGCAGCAGGTGATTGGGATTTAAAAGCATCAGTGTGTTTTATTGCCTCTGGAAGCAAAGGAGGGAAGGGAGGAGGATGCTGTGTGCTCTCCACTGCTCTGGGGTCTGTCGGCAGGTGGGGAGAGGGGCTGCGAGGCAGAGCCCACACCGCCAGCATTGGGCTGGTGGCAGAGGGTTTGTGCAGAGGCATTGGAAGCAGAGATCTCATTAACGCTGGATTAGGTCCTAAAACAGTCTTTCCCAATGGGATCCTGGGTGGAGTTCACCAGACAGGTGTTCTCACTTTTTTATTCATTCTTTTTCTTCTTCCTCTCTTTCCTTGTTTCTCCTTCCTCGTCTCCTCCAGGCGTGTTTGTTTGTTTAGCAAGGGGAGGGTCTGCTGTTCGGAGCTGGATCTGAAGCCAAGTCTGAGACCTGCTAAGGCAGGAGGGACCTAATGCTGTTCGATTTTTTTGTGGTATCAAAACACCACAAGCTCTTCTGTTGAAATCTCAGCAGCGTGTAAGATGGGATGAAACACCTTTGGGGAAGGGAAGGTCAGAGACTGAAATATCCCTTTGGCTGCGGGGCGTGTGGCTGTGGCTGTGGGTGTGTGTGGTGGTGGGAGCGCGCCGGGGCAGGCGCGGGCGGGCGGCTGCAGCGACTTCCAGGCGGATGATTATTTTATGGAGTCCTCAGAAGTCCAAAGTTATGTGTGTTTGTTAAGCGCCGTAACGCTGAGTTTATTTAATGTGGTTTTAACTGCCGCACGCTTTTATAAATCAAAATAATTAAAAATAATAAATTTGAAGGTTAAACAACAGCCTGTGCTGTGGCGAAGAGGAGAGGGAATGTCTGCGGGCTGTGTTTGTGGGGAGGGAGGCAGGGGTTCCTGGCAGCTCCCAGCACTCCGGGAATGGGACAGGCTCCAGGCTGGTGGAGCAGGGAAAAGGCAGTGCCAAAGTCCAGGCTGTGGCACGGCCGTACCTTTTCACACCCTGTCAAGGCCATCATGAGGAAAAGCACATCCGAGGGGCAATGGCAGCCCCAGTTGTGTCTTTGTGACAGCCCAAGATCGCCGGTTCTCTCCCCCTTCTCCTGGTTTAGAAGCACCTACAGACACTTGGGTTTGCCATCCTCCTCATAGGATTTTCCGGCTATCGATATTCTTGTTGTTGCAGGGCATTTCTATTGATGCCACATCTCAGCCTGCATTATTTACACAGAGCTATCGAATCTGTCCCAGTATTCAGGACAGCCTGACAGAACCCAGCCTCCCTCTAAAGGTTAAACAAGCTGGGTCCCCTCACAACACGGGCTTGGGGCTTGGGAATCACAGGGATCCGACAGCCACCTCCCCCAGCTCCCCCCCTTTCACTTTAGCTCAGAAAGGTTACCCTGAGGCGCCTGGGACTGGGAAGTGGAGGGTGCTGGAGAGTGTGTGTGTCTCTTTAAATGCTCTTTGTGTCAGCGTGATAAGGAATTTGATGGCTTTATCAGAAATACCAAAGCTTTATTTAGCAGGGTGAGGCGAGCGCCACTCGGCTCCACACAATCTGCTGATAAATTGGAAAAAAAAAAGGAAAAAAAACGGGCAGTGGGGGGAGGAAAGTCTAAACTTTTCCTGATTGCATTTGGGCATAGCCCAGCTTCCAGGGGATGTGGAGCTGGACACATTCCCTACCTGACCACAGCCACTCTGCATGGTGAGGCCAGGTGTGTATTAATGTCCTTGCTAGAGTCCAGAGCCCTTGTAAAGGACAGAAGCCACTTGGGTTTGTCTCATTTCATCTTTTGGTGTCCCCACCATTCACCTGGTTGTATCTCTCAGTTTTCTCTCTTGTCTCCAATTTGCTGCATCTTCCCTTTCCCCTCCACCCATGGTACTCAAGCATTTTTGGCCAACAGCTGGGTCACAGTACAAGCCTCTGGATATGAAGGCCTTAGTGTTCTTTCAGTGTCCATCAGACTACGGATCTCAGCAAGACATTTGGCTATGGCTGGTCCCTGGCTCTCACCTCCTTTACGTCAAGTTTGCCTGCCAGGTTATGTGAGAGGGAGGCCCAGGCAACAAGGGGGGAAAGGAGAGGTGTCTCATGGATTCATTAGGCATGGTGTGGAGAGGACTTCTGCAGAATATTCCTTCTGCAGCATGGGATGGTTAGGGAGCTCACAGCTGGAATGGGAGACACCCCCCAGATCAGGTCTGTGCCAGTCTGGATTGCTAATCCAGCTGCAGGACAGGCTGATACCTGAGGGGCACATCCACCCTGGGATCTTGCTCTCCTCTGAGTCCCACTGGGCTGTGAGAGGATGTTTCCCAGTGCTCCCACCGGTGCTCCTGCTGGTGGGCATACCTTGGAGAGGGAGTAAATGAGATTGAAGAGTTGTTTTGGGTGAGGTGCTGCTCTCCCACAGCAGAGATACATAATCTGATTTATCTGTTGTAGACCCCCATATCATGGGGACCTCCTGCAGTGAGGGCAAAGCCCAGTCACAGAGTTCTTTCCTCAGTCTGTTGTTGATGGGTTTAGTTTTGAGTGAGGAGCCTGGGATCGTGACCCCATCCTGCCAGCACTACATAATGCCTGTGCTGCTTTGCTTCTAAATAGGCTAAACCTTGATTTGGTGGTTAAATCACAGAACTGGGAGTCAAGCCTCCTGGTCTCCAGCCACAGCTCTTCCACCAGCTCCCCCATGGAAATCTGCTGCCTCCCCCTTGCCCCTGTGGAAGCCCTCCCTGCACAGGAGCAGAGCAGTGCCTGGTCTGCAGCAGAGCGAGGAGTGTGCAGGGCTTTCCAAAGGATGCCCACTGCCATGGCCCCAGCAAGGCTGAAGGAGCTGTGCTGCCTTGCTGAAACAAGCCTGGTCCCCTGGTCCTGCAGCACACTGGGATCCAGGCTGGGAGTGCTTGAGACAGAGCCAGTGTTTCTCCTGATCCGTGTTTATCATTAACACATGACATCTATTATATATCGTTGCCATGTTTTGTTGTTCATCGCGTGCCTGCGCGCAGGCCACACACATTGTGACAGCTCTGGTCCCTTCCTGATCTCGTGCCTCCACACCTTTTCTTTCCATCTTTCTGTTCATTCTTACTCCTCCTCTTTCCTTTCTCTCTTTCTTTTGATTTTTCCTCTCTCCTCGGCTTGCACGCACGCACACTCACAAACACATACACACACAAAGCCCTTTCACAGTTGGATCATCTGTTCTTGGCTCTCGCCCACATCTCTTTTTGATGTGGTTTCTCGAGGGTTTGGGCCAAGTCCCCCATTTCTCTCTCTGACATCAGGAAGCCTGCTGCAGCCTCTGATTCCAGCCGGATCTGGTTAACTCTCTTAGGAAACCTTGCCACCTACCAGAGTAAGACTGGTGCTGTAAGCCTGGCCGGAAAGGAGAGAGAGGCTTGAGCTGTGCTGCGTTACAGCCTCATGTTCTGGGCAGTTACTCGTGATTTACAGTGATGTCCCTGAGTACACAACAAGGTCCTGAGCTGATGCAGCACGAGTGCCTGGAGGCTGTGGAGCTGCTCCTTCAGAGGATGTTTCCCTTGCTGGGGTTGTGTGGTGCTTTCCCCCCACAAAGCTGGCGGCAGAGAGGGCAGTGCCCTGAGCTCCAGGCACAGCACTGGCACTGGCTCTCAGCTCCTGTTTTCGGGCTTCTTGTAAGGATGTAAAGCACATTTAGTCCTGGTCTCAGCCTGGGGCATATTTTGGCTTGCTTGAAGCCCTGTCTGGTGCATCACTGTCCCTCTAGTTACTGTATGGGAGGGGAACCTGTTCACTTGAGCACCATGTCAGAGAGAACCGTGGTCCCCGGGAGGTGCAGCTGTCGGTCCCAGAGGCGATTCCTCCTCCTTCGGAAGGCAGCGTGAAGGTGGTGTGATTGTGACAGGGTGAGCAGACAAGTTTAGAAGAGGCTTAATAGCAGTTGGGTTCAGATGAGCCCTCTTCCCTGGGAGGTTTCAGAGCTCTGCGGTCCCTCTTGGGACGAGAGGCTGTCCCGAGTGCTCGGTGTGTGCCGTCTGCCTGCCGAGCGGGGCAGCGCTGCTGACTGCGCTCACAAGTGCCCTGGAGTCCCCTGGGGGCTGCGGGGAGAGCTGTGCTTTCAGCAGGGAGGGCTGCATGGGACAGGGGGACACAGGCAGGGCCACAGCCCGCTCTGCTCAACACCCTGCTCGTGAACTCGTGCTCAAGCTGCCCTCGTGGCTTGACTCAAATCCTGTTAAGTCGGCAGCAAAACTTTCACCAGCCTCAGTAAAGAGCAAACATTTTCGGTCGGGTCAATTCCAGGGCCAGGGATGGGGTTAGGAGAGAAATACCTGAGAGACAGTTTGCTTTAGCAGAATGGGGAGAGAAGTGAGAGTAGATTGCTTTGGGCATGGGTAATGGGGCATGGAGACCTCGCTGACTCAGCCAGCACTGCAAACTCTGTCCTGGTCACTCAAGCTGCGGCTGCTTGTCCTCCTGTCTGAAATGAGCCCATCATCTCAGCCTGCTCCCCAGCAGGCTCATGTCCCCTGCCACAAAGCATCTTTCCATGTGGCACTAACTGGCCACAGCAGCCTGGAGCCAGGGCCAGAGGGGCTGTGGAGCCTGGACCCCTTTGGCTTCTCTTGCAGCTCAGTGATGAGGTGGGGACAGTTTGCCCCATGGCTGCCCACACAGCCCACACGCAAACTTGGCTGATGAGCCTGGGCTAAATTTGTTCCTTTCTAAAAGGAAAATTTGTATAGAATGGGCTAAAAGGCCTCGGGCTCCCCCAGTGTGGGCCTGGGGTGCTGGGACAGCACAGCTCCTCCCTGAAGCTGGCTAATAGAAATCAGTCCTGATTAGGATTAGTCCAGCCAGCACTGAGCTGGCAGGCTGATAATCTAATAAAAATTCCCAGGATTGGTTTACTCTGGGGAGGATTTGCGCTGGACACGGGAGGAGCAGGATTAGCCCAGCTGTGTTAGGGAAGGGAGGGCAGCCCAGGGTGGGCAGGGAGGCTGCCGAGAGGGTGGGGGGAGCAAGACGGACAGCAAGAGTAAGTGGAAGTGACAGGGTCAGACCGGGCCTTTGTCCTACAGCCTGATTAGAGAGTCTGCCCCCAGTTTCTTACACTTTGGGATGTTGTCGGACAAACTGGAGCTTAAATCTGTCAGAGCGCAGTAGAGATTGGAGTTGACATCCCAGGAACATATTCCTTGCTGTGCAGAAATCCAGCCCTGCTGGGAAAATGTGAAATGCCCATCCCAGCCCCCTCTGAGCTGGAGGAGATGAGCTCAACTTCTTCCTTCAGCTGTGTTGGGTGGTTGAGGCTTGTCCAGAAGCTGGGATCTGCCATGAGTGGCCCATGTCCAGCTGCAGACTGCTCTCTCCAGCTTCATCCCTTGATGGAGAAGTCCTGGAAGCCAGGTTGTTGTTCTCCAGCTGAAATCACCACGCTTTGCTTAACATGGTGGCAAAGGCCCCCACCGTGTGTGAGTGAGAACTTGGCAGGAGATCCCTGTTCCTCCAGGGAACCTCAGGGTGTGCAGAGAAGCTCCTTCGTAGGCAGTGAGGAATCCTGAGGCTGCAGGCAGTGACTCTTCAGACTGGGGATCCATGGATTTCTTGGGCTGCTCTTGTTGAAGAAGACTCTTGGTAGGGGAGGCAGAGCAGTATTAGCCAGGCCCCAGCTGTGCAGGCACTGAGGACACCTTCACAGTGGTGCTGGTTTTTGGCAGCCCTGTGAGGGCTCCACGGCCCGCATTGGGTTGTCTGGGGAGCTGCTGGTGTGTCTGGTGCAGAGCACAGGCTTGAGGAGCTCCCTCAGCCCTTGTCTGGCTGCTCCAGTGGTGAGCCCAGGGGACCCTGGCTGCCTCTCTGCTGCAGGGCTTCTTGGCCCATAGTCCCTGGAATGACTGAGAAACAGAAGGAGCCCCAAAGTGTGTGTGTCCATTCCTGTCATTTTAGAGCAAGAGTATGTCGGGGAAGAAGAACAAAGACTCTTAGTTTTCACCTCAATGTGGATTGTTTCAGATGTGTTCTAGTGCAGTGTCTAAAGGTGCCCTGTGAGCCTGCTCTGGCTGCCTCAGCTGTGCTGGTTAGTGCTCCCTGGGCAAGGCAGGAGAGGAAGGAGCCCCACAACCTCCTCAACTCAGCCTTCAGCTCTCCCTGTTACTGTGTTCTTCTCCCCATAACTCATCTGGACTGACTCTTCTGTTCCTTGCCTGGGAAGTTCACAAAACACAGACTCTCTATGTCTTATCCCTCAGGGGACACTGAAGAGAGACCCTCCTGAGCATGAACTGGGGAGTTCAGCCTGGAGCAGAAGAACCAGAGCAGCCGCTCCAGATGTTCCTGGACACAAGGCAGGAGCTGTATAGGATGCAAACCCTCTCCTGGAGTCAGAACTCCACAGGGAAATGTCCTCAGAGCTACAGAGGGTGCAGATTGTGTGAGGGTTTCTTCCTCCTTTTAACAGCTGCTGCTCCTGGGGATGGGCTGGAGCATTTCCCAGCTGAGTGGATCTGTCTGTGGACCAGCATCCAGGGGTCTGGTCATTGTTTGGGACATCCTCCCTCAAAAAAAACCCAACAAATCAACAAAAAAACAGGACAGAAAGAAAGAAAAAGCCTCTAAGATGAAGCCAGGATAACTAAATAACAAGAGCCCTGTCCTCTCCAGGCTCGGGTAGCTGCATATATGATTGTCAACTTGATGAAATCCCCCCGGATGTAATGAGCTGATTTTCTGCTGTTAATATTGCATCTGCTGATGAAGGATTCGTTAGGATAATGGAACGAAGCTAAAATATAAATGACTCGCTGTCAAGAAGCAGCTTTTGCTTGTGTTCTCCTGACAGTTCCTCGGCCATGGCGAGGGAGTTCCGTGTGCTCGGCACACGTTTGCGAGGTGTGTGTGATTGTGGGGTCCTGCATGTGCAGGGACACACGTGTGAGAGCATGTTCCCTGCGAGCACACTGCCTGGGTACCCGGGCACTGGAGGGGTTCTCTGTGCCAGCGGGGCCAGGATGGGGCTGCCATCAGAGAGCAGCAGCCAGGGAACGTTGTTCTTTTGCTGGGCTGAGGCTGCCGGGGAGGGGAGGGAACGTGTGCTGCTGGAAAAGTGTCTGTGCCTCCACTCCAGGTCGCTTTCGGATCTGGCATGTTCCTTTTTTCCTTTAGTTTTGTTGCCAAAGTTGCTGTATTTTCTTTCCAAACACGAGAAATCAGTGTAAGCATGTTAGAAAGTGAAACAGATCTTTGCTCACAAAGCTTTCCAAATGCAGAGTAGTATTTTTATTGGAAAATGCGAAAAAGATCTTGATAAAAGTGCTTGTCGTATTGCTGAACAGTAACCCAACAACTGGGCAGAGAATCTCAAGGTTCCACTGGTGGTTTGGGGAGATGGGGCCGGTTTTCCTTGCAGAAAGTCACAAAGGAGCCAGCTGTGTCAGTGAGGGGATTTGAACTCGCATGCCATTTCACACACACGTCCCCAGCACCAGTTTCTCGCCCCATCTCAGGGCTGTGCAAACATCTGAGTGCAGGTAAATCTTTGCTATCAGATGTGCAGGGAGAAAACCCTTACAGAATACCTTTAAAGAACACACTTTCTTAAGTACCCTTGGCATCTTTGGCTTTCTGTACATTTAGTAACAGCATTAACCAAAATATAACATTGCCAACCCTTCCTTTTACCCTGTGCCTGAAGGCATTTGGTGTTTTCCCTTCAAGTCCATGTTCCTGGACACATGAGAATCTCAGCTTTCACTGTTTGTTTGTTTTTTTAGTTTTTAATCACATTTCTCTCCCTTCTGATTACCAAGGAGGAAAAAAAAGATTGAAAACATGAACCGTAATGGCTCAAAAATGAAATTAAAAAAGACCTTGTTTTCCATTATTATTTTTCAAATCACATTTTTCAGCCAGTAATGCCAGGGATTGTAGCAGTGATTTTTATTGTTTCCTCAACAGCAGTTTGTCTGGAGGTGTGAGCTGGTGGTATCCCAGCCCCTGAACCTGGCACAGCTTTGGTCGTGTCTGGTGGACAAAGCCTGGCCCGGCACTACTTTTGGGGAGTTCCTCTCCCCGTTCAGACTCCTCTAGCAAGGAACATTGCTGGTTTAATTGAATCATTCTTTACAAAAGACCATGAATATCAATGATGGGGGAGGGGGGAGACACATGAATATGATGCTGGAAATTCTGCATTGAAATATATTTGATGGAAAACAGCTTGCTGACCAAGTGCAAGTCAGAGTGTATGTGGATAAACTTACATGTAGCACTTTTCCAACCTTTTTGTGAAAACATTTCTTTGCTTTTCTTCATGATAAACACTGCATGGAAGAGAATTTTCAGCCGAAAGATTACTTTTCTCAAGATCTTTGGCAGGAAGAACAATCCTTTTCTGCTCAGTGTTCTGTCAGAATGTGAGTTGTGCAAACATGAGAACATGAGGGAGGTGTAGGGGCTCCTGCCCAAGGAAGCCCAGGCATCACTCCTGTCCTGTCCCTCTGCATCCCTAAAGTTGACTTTGCACCAGGACTTCGATGCGCCAGAACAGGCAAAACGAGGACATTTTCCAGGGATCAGAGTTATTGCCAGTGGGAAGTTGGTGCAGAAAAGGTGGAAAGCCTTTTGTGCTTCCGTACTTTCTACTGCACAAGCTTTAAATTCCCAGGCTCGCAGAGGAAGAAGCTGGTGAACAGTTTGCAGTTTCTTTGCTGCCTCTTGGCAGTGGTAACACAGCCAGTCTCAGGCAACTGGAAGTTGTGAGCTGGACTCCAAAAACATGAGATCATCCTGGAGGTTTGGAGATGGAGCAGCAAATGCCAAAGGGTATGGCATTCTTGGACTTGCTTTCTGAGTCCTTCAGCCTTTCTGGGCTTTTCTCTGCACCATTAGCCTTGGCAAAGGGGGAGGAGGTGGGCAGGGAGGTCTGACCAGCGCCCGTCCCTCTTGGTATCTCTCAGCCTTTTTATACCAGTTGCCTGAGGGCAAAGAGCCAGGTCCTGAGCCAGTGCAAAGCAGCACAGCTCCCTTGGTGTCAGCAGGGCCTCCCTGGATCACACCCACTCCGACTCTCCTCCCGGCTCAGGGAAACTCTTTTGAGGAATTTGGTTGCAAATTCAAGCATGGCTTGGCTGGGGCAGAGTCTGTGATGTGTGGGAGAGTCCCCTTTGGCTCTGGGGCTTGTTGGAGTTGGGCAGGGTGGTCCTACACAACCAGCACAGGGGGAAATCACAGAACACTCTCCCCAAATCCTCCGCTGGGGCTTTTCCTCCATTTCCACTCTTTTTCGGGTACCCTGAGGCCTAACAATCCCCATCACCTCTTCCCCTGTACCAGGTCTCCTGGCCATCACTTGGAGCATATATGTGTGTTTCTGTGTGTCACACTTATTTTTTTCCCTGGGGTCCCCTGCTTCATCATTATCTTAATCACTGTTGTGTTAAGTTTCATGCTTCCTTTGACCTTTATTTTCGGCCTGGTTATGCTGTTTATCTGCCTCTGACACTTGTCCCCTGGTGCTATTGCCAGGGAAACCCAGCACAGAGGCCTTTCCCTTTCCCCCCACCCCCTTGTCCCTTTCTGTTTAATTTTTTTCTTTCCTCTTTTTTTTTTTCTTTTTTTTGTCTTTTAACATGGTTTTCCTAAAAAGTTTTTTAATCAATCAAATTTGAGGCAGAAAATAGGCTTGGTCACGCCTGGTCCTTGGGTCGTGTGACACTCACTCAGGGTCCTGACAGCTCCTCAAAGGGGGCACCGGGGATGGGGAGGGGGGCCCGGCAGCGCGTTTCCCCAGGAAAGGGCCCGTTTCCATGGCACTGCCCCCACCTCTCCGCCATCCGCCAGCCCGACGTGGGCCCGGGGCTCTTCAAAAGGCTGTTGGGAGCGTGTGTGTGCCGACAGCTGCCGGGCTCCTGTGCCCCACAGCTCGTGGGGAGCCAGCGGCAGCCACGGCGACGGAGCGGCCGCGCCGCAGCCGCATAATCAGGGCCCTTTCATAAATGCCCCATTTTTCATCGCCATGCCACGCAGTGCTCCGCCAGAGCGGCAGCCCCGACGTGGAGGGATGGCTCTCTCTCCCAGTCCTGCTGCACTCCTGGCTCTGCCCGCTCGCTCGCTCCGCTCCCCGGCACCCTCCTCTGCTGTGTCCCGCAGGCTGGCAGGTGCCCGCTGCTCTGCCAAGGGCAGCTCGTGCCCCCCGGCTGTGGCAGGGCCCTGCTGGGGCTGGCATGGAGGAGCACGGGCCCAGCCCCGCGGCTCTGTCGGTGCCGGCTCCCACCGCGAAGGGCCTGGGCTCGGCGTGTGCCTCAGCACAGTTCCCTTTTCCTCAGGTCCTCCCTCCTTCCCTCACCTTCGCCTCTCTCCACCCTGTCCCAGGAGACCACTTGCCCTTCCGCTGCCTCCATCCCAGGCTCTGCACCTGGGACTTAAAAACCCTTTTCTTCCCCCCCACCCCTTGCTCAAGTTCTCTTCTGTCACTCTGCCGCCTCCTGCCCTTCTTTTCCCCATGCCCTTTCCAGTTCTCCATTTGTGCAGGGTCTTTTTCTTTCTCTCTTTTTTATAATTAATGATTAGTTTTAATTGGTTTGCTTAGGCAGCCTGACAGCAAATTAGCAGGAGCCAGCCCAGGGCTGCTGAATGCCAAGTTTGGGGACTGCTGTGCTTTACAGAAGCTGTGGTGGGAAGTGAAATCCTTGGGATCCCCCTTGGGCTCCTCTCCTGTTGTGCTGGGCCGTGCTGGAGCTGTGCTGTGAGGTGGAGGTTCAAGGCCTCTCCTGGTCCCAGGTGCCACCAGTGCTGGGCAGCTGGGATGGGCAGTGTGTGCTGTCCCTGTCCCTCTGTCCCTTGCCTGGCTCCAGCACTCTGAGGTGGCCGATGGGCACTGAGCTGCAGGGTTACCTCCAGGATGGCCCCTGTCCCTTTCCTACTGCCCAGTGCTGGTTTTCCTCCTCCTTTTTGCATCACCTGTATTGAACTGAGCTCTGCTCAACAGGTTTGAGCAGGGGGGCCAGGGTGAGAGGGAGGGCAGGATCTCCCCACTGTGCTGAGGGGAGTCCTCGGGCAGCAGAGCGAGCAGCTCTGCCCAGAGCTGGAGGCAGGTAATGGGGACAGGGTGGGAAGGGAAGGGAGGCTTTGCTCTTTTCCTTCTTCGCAGTGATTTCCCTTTGCTTTGCTTTTCTTTTCTTTGCCTTTTTTATAGCTCCCATTTTTCTTTTTTATGAGAGAGAAACTGCAGGGTTCTCCGAGGGCTGGGAAGAACGCTCGGTCCCAGGCTGCTCCCAGCCAGATGGAGGGGAAGGAAAGGGGGGCAGTGGGCCCATAATCCTGGGAGGAGAGTTTTCCTGGTTAAAGAGGATTGGGGATGGAGTCTAGGACATTTCAGTGTGTTGCTTTAGGAGGAAGGGGCAGACCATGACCTACTTGGGCTGCTTGTTAATTTTCAGCACAAAACTTAGCTGGGAGCACTGGCAGCTGTGTAGCCCTGCACGTGTGGATGGAGTTGGTTACTGCTGGTACTGCCTTGTAATGGCAGCCAAGAAAGGGCTCCATTTCCTCTCCTTCAGCCCATGCATTTTGCCCTGAGCAGCCCAAGACTGGCAGGAGATGTTGGGTGGGTGGGACTGCGCAGCTGGATCTGTAGAGCAGCCAGGGTATCCCAGCCTTTCTGCAAACCAAGAAAGCTTGTTGGGCTGGTGACAGCAGGGTGTGTTTCTTGTCCTTCTCAGTTGTCCTTCCTTTGAGTGTTAATGGATGCTTTTGCCCTTACTGGACACCAGTCCAACCCTTCAGCTGAGTGTTAATATCTACATATGCCTTTTTATGGGATCCAGAGCACAAGTAGAGCTGAAATCAGAGGGATATGCTGTCTTCCTGGGATTTCTGTCATAGAGGAACAGCCTTTTTGTCAGTCACAGAGGTCCCTGCTGCATTCCAGATTCATGAAAGATGGAAGCCAGCGCAAACACGTCTGCTCTCAGATCTGTGTGTTGTTCAGCTGTGAGTGTGCTGGCAAACACCATGCTGTGATACCTTGCTGCAGCCTGGCCCCTTTCCCAAAGCCTCGTGCGCCCGGAGCTCGCTCAGGTGCAAACACTGATAATGCACGTACAGGCTGGCGCTGTGCGGGCGTCCCTTGAGGCTCCACGGCTGCGGTCACAGGGCCCTGCCCAGGGCTCGGGCTGGGCACTCCCAGGCAGCTCTTGTGTCCTCCCCTCTGTCCCGGTGACACCCTCAGGGGGGCCCTCGCATGCCTTTTGCCAGTGTTTTGGACCTCAGTTGAGCTTTGGGCCTCTGCAGAGCAAGGCGAGGGGTGAGTCTTCCTGTCTTGGGCAGATAGGGAAAGGGATGAGGAGGAGTGTGGAAAAATATCTGCTGGAAAAGGCATTGAGACCTCACAGCTCATTTCACTTTTAGGTGATCTTGGCTTATTCCCAGAGCTGACATCCATGCAGTAGCAGAAGATATATTTGATTTGCAGCAAAACTTCCATGTTCTTTGCACTTGGGAAGTCTTTTTCCTTTTCACACACACTCACCCTCTCAGGAGGTGTTTTAGGACCCTTTTCACTTTCTTGCAGGCTGTTTACATTTTACTGCCCTTCAGTGAGCTGGAAGGGGCTCAGGGAGGTGGCCACACACCATACACCCTCCTGTGCCAGCAAGGCTGGGACAGATCCGTGTCATTTGTTTGTCAGTCCCGTGTTGGCCAGTGCTGAGGAGGAAGTGATGCTCAGGAGTTTTTTCCAGGTGATGCCTGGGCCAGGCTGGACACCCAAACCACACACCCAAACCCTGTGCCATAGCTGCTGCTGGGGAGGCCCTTGTGGCACTCAGAGCTCAGGGGTGGGCAGCACTGGGGTGGCTGGATTCCCACCCGAGTGCTGGGTGCTTGTTTTGTGGCTTACCAAGTTGATTGCTCAAACCACACTGATCAGGACAGTTTCAAAACTTGGTAGTGCCACGGGAGTGCCAGGCACTGTAAAATGAAGGCACAGCTGCCCTCCCCAGCAGCCACCCCTCTCCCGGGTGTCCAAGCCATGCCTTCCCTTCTGGGTGTAGCAATGTGAGTGCCAGAATTCAGCCTCTCCCTTTGCAGTTTAGGGGCTCCCTGATAATGGTGTAGTTGTTGACAATTGAAGAACAGCTGAGGATCACCAGCTCTTTCACCTTAGAGCTTCATCAGGGAAACTGAGGCGTGGAGCTGGGGGTGCCTGAAGATGCGCTCAGAGTGACCCACTGGGGGATGGCCCGCCGTGGGCTCTGTGGTTGCCAACACAGCCCATGGTTTGGGAGGAAAGCGAGCGGAGCGGGCAGCGGCGATGCCTCCTGCCCTGGCCGGCCGTGCCTTTGGCTTGGCTCGCTGCCCTCGCCGTCCTCTGGCACCGCTGGCTGGCAGCACGTGCCCCGGGCCCTGCTCGGCGGGCAGCCCGAGCCGGCTCCTTTAAGGCAGCACGCCGGGGAATTGCGCGGTGCCAGCCTTCGCAGCAGTGCCGCTCCCGCTTCCCCCTCGGAAAGTTTCCTGCCCAATTGTTATGTGCGATCCGATCTGAAAGTTGCTCTCTAAGCTTCTTGTCACATTTTGACTTAATGAAGTGCAACTGGAGTGGGAATTGGGGTTCATCACGCCAGTCTCACTGCGCTCCCTTGTTGTCAGAAAACAGGGGCGGTTGGGGACCGTAATGCAACGCTGCAAGTCGTTATCATTCCGGTCAGTCTGTTTAACACAAAATTAAACAAAGAACTAATTAGTGCCTCATGAATTAATAAATGCGCAGTTGCCGGGTAGGAAGGGGAGGAAGGAAAAAAGGTTGTTGAAGGAAAGATACTGAAAAAGTCGAATTAGGATGTTGTGTCAAGGGGAAAAAAAAAATCCAGGTCCACTTTGGAGAAGAGTTTGGATCCATTGGTTTCCTTGGAATAAGCTCCCCTCCTCCTCCTGCACCCTGCATGTCTGCTCTGGAGCAGCGATGAGCGGCAGGCTGGGAACAGGCAGCCTGTCAGGGCCTCTTCGGGGGGCCTTAAAAGGAAGACGGGGACAGACAAACTTTTTAGCACAGCCTTTGGTGATTGGGGTGATGGTTTTAAACTAAAACAGAGACAATTTAGCCTAGATATAAGGAAGACAATTTTTATGGCGATGGTGGTGAGGCCCTGGCACAGGTTGAGCAGAGAAGCTGTGGCTGCCCCATCCCTGGAAGTGTCCAAGGCCAGGTTAGATGAATCTTGGAGCAACCTGGGCTAGTGGAAGGTGTCCCTGCCCATGGCAGGGGGTTGGACTATGTGACCTTTAAAGGTTGCTTCCAACCCAAACAGTTCTAGGATTTTATGATTTTCCAGTGATGATTCCTAGAAGCTGGAGCTGGTGTCCAGTAGCAATATATAAATATTTATCCAAAGCATATGTGGGATCTGAGAGGTTTGGGGTCGAACCCCTTCTTTGGAAAGGAGGGAGGCTTCAAAGATGGTCCTGGCGAGCAAGTCTCTCTTTGTCTGACTTTTTTTTCCTGGAGAATCCATGATTGACACAGTAACAGTGTGTAATCTCAGATTAACTATGTCCCAGCAGCGCTCCCCCTGCTCCCTGCCCTCCCCGGCCCCCTCCCCACCCGGAGCCGTGCCGTGCCGTGCCGTGCCGTGCCAGGGGTGTGTGCGGCGTTCCCAGAGCAGGACTGGGCACGGGGGCCGTGCCGGCCGGCCGGGCAGCCCCGCAGGTGCCGTGCTGTGCCACACTGCCAGCGAGCGGGCTGGGCTCTGGCACATTGTCAGGCAGGGAAGCAGAGCTGGGGGAGGGAAGAGTCCATCCTTAAGAGGACATGTCAAGTACAATTAGCGTTATCTGTCTAAATATGTACTGGGAACACAGAATACAAGAGGAGGCCTGGCTGGCTTTAATGGAGACATATGCAAGGTCATATTGCCTCATACAATCCCCCAATCTGATTTGGGGATTACACATTCTAAGTAAATTGGCGTTATTCCTCTTGCATCATTGATAAGCTGCGGCCGAAAGAAGAGGAGTAAAAAAAAAAACAATTAAAAACTCAAACCCAAGAATTGACCGTGCGCAGGGGCGAGGGGGTGAAGGCAGGAAGGCAGAGAGAGTTACAGGCAGAGAGCTCGGGAAAGGGGGAGAGAACAAAAGGGAGGGAGAGAAAAAAGAGCGTGACAGAGTGGCAGAGAAAGCAGTGGAAAGAGCAAGGAAGAAAGGGAGAACAAAGGGAAGGAAAAGGTGGGAGAAGGGATGAGAGAGCCAGAAGGAGCGAGGGTACCAGGGTGGGAGAAGCACCTCAAGTGGGGGAGCTGTTACTCCAGCCGTGCCCTCAGCCTTGTTAGCACCAGGATTTGAGTGGGAAAGGAAGGAGCCAGGATGGTTATGCATCTTCCTCACCCAAGGGGCTCCCTGTGCTCTCTGTCCATCCATCCATCTGGGATATCTCACCAGCTCCTTCCCACTCTGAGTGCCAGCCAACACTGGGCATCTATCTTTGGCAGTACAGGAGCGCGAGTGACGGGAGGAGCCAGGGCTCTGGAACACAGGGGCAGCACAGAGTCCCCTGAGCCCAGACCCTCTCACTTCTGCCCCCCGAGGGGCAAAAGAGGGGCCCTGCAAGGGGCTGGGTCGTGGCACACACTGGTGCACCCAGGGAGGGAGCGTGCAGAGAGCTGGATTCAACCACAGGCTTGCTGTGTGTGACCTGGGGGCAGTTTGTCGTTCCACTGCCACTCGGGGCACTTGTGAGAGCTCTTTTGGCAGGGCTGCACAGCGGGGGCTGCAGGAGTGGCCTGAGCACCCTCACCACTGTGCAGCAGCCACGCTGTGCCCCCAGCCCCCTCCTGGCTCTGGGAGAGGGAAGTCCCTGGCTGGTTGTGGATCAATCCTCCCCCTCCCACGAGCTCTCCTCCTGCGCAGGATAACCCCCTCCAGAAGTCTCACGGCACGGCTTTTATGCTCTGTCACATTTTTGGAACATATGGTTTTAAATAATTCAATTTACTTTTCATGTGTTTTGCTGTGACTTTTTTTCCCCTGTCCCTTTTCTCTTTCCTCCTCACTCTCTGGATTCTCCAGGGCAGAAAATGCACAGATGAGTGGGTGAGGGGGTTTGGTGCCCTGGGACCCAGTCCTGCACCCCATCAGCTTGTGCCCCACTGGTGTGCAGGGGAGGCCTCAGCATTAGCACAGGGGTGAACCTGTGGAAAAGAGGGGTCAGCAGAGGAAATGGGAAGATTGGGAAGGGAAAATTTTGACGTGGAGCAGAAGGCAGCCTCGGACGTGTGGGCAAAATGTGGTGCAAACCAGCACAAGGTCTGTCTCTGGTACCTGGGGAGCAGGATTCAAACCAGTAATAGCTGCTCTCTGTGTGTGAAGTTACTCCCAACCCTCCTTAGGATTCTCTTGCACAGAGAAGTGCTGGAGCACAATGTGTCTGGTGGGGTGCATGGCACTGTGGGGCACAGCCAGGAGCATTTAGTTCCCTTGTGGGGTCTGAATGTGCCAAGCTGTCCCTGCTTGCAGCTGGGTTCTCACCCAGGTGTTCTGAGTGGCTGTGCTTTGGCTCTTGGTCAGATGTGTCTTGTGTGTTAACTGGATCCTTTCTCTTCCTTCTGCAGAATGAAGTGAATTTAGAGCTAAAAACGAGGCAAGAAACCAGGCCTTGAAATCTCCGAAAGGTAGGAGAGACTTCAGACTGCAATGGGTATGTCACTACGCCCTCCTGGGTTCTCTTTTCCTCTGCGTGTCTCGCACACTTACGGCCTGCTCACCGTGGCTGTGTCTGCACTAGAACTTCTGGGGTTGGACCATTGTTACTTATGGAGATGAAAACAGGAGAAGTTCTATTGCAGACATGGCCTGTGTATGTCCTAATCCTGTCTTTGTCTTTGTACACCAGTTGTTCTGACACCTGCTTTTGTCACTGCGGGTTTTCCTCAATATCTTCTCTCCTGCCTCTATCTTTACAGATAAAAACCTGTTTAAGGGTTTTGGTGAGAGGGTACTGCTTTATCTTCATTCATGTGGGCTGGGGGAGATGGATAAGGTCCTTTCACTGAATAGGATGCAGTCTCCATCTACTGTGAAGTTTTGCTGAGCTCAGTTCACATAATTCAGATGGTGATGTGCATGTTCTCCTCCTCCTCTGGCACAGCTTTATCTATTCAGACTGCAGCACCGTGGTGGTAGGATGGAAGCAGCTCCATCTCCAGCAGAGTCCTGACTTTTCTGAGTTTTCCCTTTAGTTAGACCCTTTTGGGTCTGTCTTACTGCAAAAAAAACCCCAGCTTCATGGTCTCCTAGAGCTGGGTCATCACTTAGTGTGTGTCTGATAACAGTTAAAGGCCTAGAGCCCAGGGAAATGAAAAGTGATTGTGTCTCTCAAAGGCCTCATCTCCACATGCTGGGTCAGAGACCTCCTCAGATGATGGTTACTGAGGCAGTTCCTGCTGTGCCTGGCTCTTCCTCGTGTCCCCACTGAGCTCCTTGTGTGTCACCTGAGGAGTTCCCACCCTCTGCCCTGTGTCTTTGCTCTGCACCCCCTGCATCATCACTGTGTCTGGCCTCCCATCGCTCCTGTCCCTCCCCAGGCCCCACAGCAGGTCTGAGGGCAGCAGTGGCCGTGCTGTGCCCTGTGGGCCCTGCCCTCCGGGGTGCCAGGAGCTCTCTCTGGGCTGTGTGTGCCCTCAGGGCATCCCTGCTGCAGTGGGCACCCCCACGCCCGGTCTGGGGGAGCTCATGGGCTGAGTCTGCAGGGCACCAGAGGGGCCTGGGCCGGCTGGGCTGGGAGGGGGCCCCAGGCCGGGCTGGGCAGTGTCAGAGGTGACCGGTGGAAGGCCAGTGTTATGTAAATACCGCTGCTGTAACATGGCAGGGCTCAATGGCCCTGTGCGTCCATCCATCATTGCTGGGGAACAGAAGCCTCCCTGGGAGCACGGGGGGCCGGCAGCGCGGGGCAGGCAGACACAGGCAGCATGTGCCCTACTCATAAACTGTTTGTTTTCTTTTTGTCTCTCTCCTTTCGGGGCACCCCACCGAGAGCAACTCTCTGTTTTGTCCTTGCAACCTCTCCCCCAACCTTCCCCCCCACCTCTCCAGGCCTTCCTTTTCCTCCCATCTTCCCCCAGCCCTTAAAAAAAATGGGGGGGGGAAAAAAGGGGAAAAAAAAAAAAAAGAAAGTCCCCAGTTCACAGTGCGGCTTCTTTCTCTGACTTCAAAGGCTCCCCATCATTGTTTGGGATCGGCAGGCAGTGGCCCTGAAAACGTGATCACAGCCGGGCACAGTGTAGGTCAGCACCGAGCGCCATGCTCCGAGCGCTGAAAGGAACAGGCAGATTCTTCCCTTTTCATGCTTCACAACCCTGGTTACAGCGCTCTGCCTCGCCCGCGTGCTCCTCGCTGCGTGGCTATTCTTGCTCTTTTCTCCTCCTTTTCCTCCTGCCCTCCCTCCCTTTCTCCCAGGTCCCTCATTTCTCCCTCCCTGTGCTCTCATCCTGCCATCCTCCATGCCTGGCATCACACACTTTTCACACTTTCTTATCTTCTTTCCATGACTTTTCTTCCTCACTCTCTCCTGCCTGACACTGCTGCCACTTCTCTCCATTATATGAATCACTGTTTTATTTCTCCCTTTCCCCTCTCCTAAAGGTCAGGCTGGAGGTTAATTTCCTCATGCTCTCTGTTCCTGGTCACAGCCTTACTCTGGCATTTGCCCACATTTCTGTCTTCTCCTTTGATATCTCACTCACTGTGCCCAAAACTGCAGTGGTTCTGTAACCTCTGGATTAGCTCCAGACAACAGCCCTGCTCTTCCCACAAGGTGAGAGCCCACTGCTTTGGTGTGCAATGGGCTTATCACCCAAAATTTAGCACAGCCTCACATGGGGAGGCAGCACACAGAGCCTGCCACCAGTGTCAGCATCCAAACTTGCTCTCTGGCTTTGCTGGTTAACCTGAAGGGATTCACAGGTGGGATTAGTGCTGTGGGTGGATTTGGGAAGCCAGGCACTGACTTCATTTATATCACAGGGAGACATTTGAATCTTGTGGGTCTCCCGTGGAACATGACACTGATAGCAGCGCTGAGGGCAGAGTTAGGCAGGGGTCAGGCAGAAGGAAGCAGGCCCAGCAGTTTGAATGGGCATCCCAGAATACTTCCTCAGTGCTTTCAATGAGGGAACATCACCTCATGGACTGAAGCTTGGGTATGTTTGGCTGCACAATGAGCCACAGCCAGATGGCAATTCCCTGCCTGCAGAACATCCCACCAGCAGCACCAGGAGCTTCATCTTGCTGCAGGGGAACAGCCGTGGGCTCTGCGCCCCTCCAGCACCCACCCAGGTACAGCCCCCCTCCCCTCTGCCCCCGGAGCACAGATCTCAGTGCTTGTGCCTCTGGTGATTTGTGAGGTTGTTTTAATGCCGAGGAGCCCACCAGGACTTGTCTCTTGCTAAATAGGCATATTAAGGGACATTGCAGCAGGGGTTATAGAGTAATAATTTGTCCTAATGAGCTGGTGTCACGTTATCCCGGCCGAGCTGTGCACGAGCAGAGCCGTGGTAGGAAGGGGCTGTGCTCGCTGACCTGCCAGCCCAGGTTAATGAAGTACTGCACTGCCCGGGGTCAGGGAGCAGCAGCTCAGCCAGGCAGCAGTGGCTCGGGGGGCTGCAGGGGAAGGACAGGGCTCTCCCCTCAGCTGAATGCCCCGGGGAAGGCTGTGCCACGCTGGACAGCAGCAGGATGCACATTATGGCCCTGGGATCTCCGTGCTGTGCTGGTGGGCTGAGTGCCACAGCATCCTCATCACACTGTCTGCAGGCAGAAGTGAACCTCCTGCAGCTGGGGCTTGGCTGGGGCTTGTCCTCTAGCCTTGCAGGAGAGCCCAGGTTATGTGTGTGGAAGGGGGCTAGAAGAGTGAGAAAAAAGGATATCACCTCACTTACAACACCACCTCTGTGCTCCCAAGACTGGCAGTGCTGAGATCCCACAGAGCCAGGCCAAAAGACACCATGGGATAAGTGCAGGCACATGGCAGGTGGTGCTGACCAGTGTCTAGCTAGGAGGTTCACAGAGAGATGCCAGAGGAAGTTCTCTCTGTCCTTCCTGTTCCCTCTTTCTCCTCCCCCTCTGCTGTCCCTTGCCTTGCTGAGGCCCTTTGCCTTGCACAGCAACTCTAAACTCAAAGCAGTTGCTTCCATCCCCTGTGGGCAGGTGGGCAGTCCCCCAGTGAAGAGCACTGGGGAGCAGGCTGATGGCAGGACATGGTGGGCAGCTGTGGTTCGAGCAGGGCTCACATTCTGCAGGAGAGAGCAGGAGAAGCCAAGAGCAGGGGGTTCTGGCCCACCTGCTGCCTTGGGATCCATGGCCTGCCTTGGATCTGTGGCTCACACAACCCCATCCATGCTGGGGCAGGACGGTGCCCTTGGCCACACCAGTGCCCTGCGGCCTGCAGCATAAACCTTGTGTATCATCTTCCTCCTCCTCCTCCTCCTCCTCCCAGTCTTTGCTCCTTCCCCCCCTGCTTCTCTTTGCTTTTCCCTGTCTCCATCTCTCTCTCCCTTTCATCTACTCAGAAGGCTTTACTCTACTTCCTTGTCACCCTAATTGATTGCATTAACCTTTCAGCGTATTGGATTTCCCCAGCACCGTGCAGAGAGCACTGTGCAATATGCTTATAATCCGGGCTGTAATGGACAGGGAGCAGTCAACGAGCCCCTGCTCCAACAGGTTCTGCTGACAACTTCTTCTCAGGGAGGGGGAGAGGGAGCACTGCTGGGACCTGCCAGCACAGGGGTCCTGCAGCCCCGGCCTCAGTGCCCCCCACGAGCAGAGTTCTGGTGTTGGCTTGTGAGAATGGGGTCCTTGGAAAAGGATCTGGCTTGGGAAGTAAGGGGGAGATGTTGTATTTGACCCTATTACTGTAATTTTTCCTTGTGTCTGAGCACCCCTCTTCCCTGTCTGCTCTGCCTACGGTTTTGTTCCATCTGTTCAATACTAAATTAATGTACAGTTTACATTTAGGCACTTGTTGCTGGTGGCAGGATGAGAAGACAGTACCGTGGAATTTCCCTGTTTTCACATCATGCTTGCGTCTGCCTCGTGCATTAATTCCTGTGTATGAGGATGTGAGGGAGGTGGTGGGGTTTCAGAGAAAAGCACAAGAATTTTGTGCCGATAAGGAAGGCAGCACCAGAGTGCTTCTGGAGACAGAAGCCCTGAATTGTATCTCAGGCTTGGCCTTGGATAAATCCCTTCACTCCCAGGTACCTCATTTGCCCCCAGGATGTCAGAGCTGAGCTTTTGGTGCTGCAGAGTCCTCAGGAGGGCTGGGGGAGACCCAGGGCTATTATCACTGCTTGCTGGGCAAGGATGGGAAAGTGGCTGCAGACAGGCAGTGAAGCTACACAGCCAAGTGTCACTGCTCACACTGCCTGTGAGGCAGAAAATAAATCCACAAGATCAGTGGCAAGAGCATGTGAGCCTGTGAAAGGCCTGGCAAACTGCTGGTGGCCAGGGCAGAGCCAAGAGATGCTTTGGTGTCCTTTATTTTAAACAACTGGGGTGATGGATCTGCTGTAATCTCCTGGCCGGGGTGCCCAGGCTCAGTTCAGCACAATGCTCTGAGCACCGCGTTGAGTTTTGCTTAAGCCGAAGTCATATAAGCACATGTTTAGGAGTTTCGTTTGACATGGACCATAGAATGGGGCGCAGACCCTTCTGAGCTTCTCTTCTAGTTCTCCTTTCCAAGCAGCCTTTAGCACAAGATGTTTCTTCATTTATGGTTATGACTCACAGTGTCAAAAACAGCAATAGTGGCAGCGTTGCTGATCATTTCTTAGGTCTTCAGCTCAAAAGTTACCTCATCTTGTTAAAAGCAGAGTTACTTTGCCTCTTTCGAAGGTGCCCACTCTGCCCAGGGGATGTTGAGAGCTGCTAGTTAGAAACTTCACAAGTTCCTGAGCACACCAGGGGTGGGGGACAGGGCTGTACTGTGCAAGGTAAAGGTCTTCGTTTTTCCAGGAAGGAAGGAGAAATGACAGGAGTCAGAGAGAGGAAAAAACTTTATTCCAGGTGACCATTCCAAAAAGCAGGAGGCTCCTTACAAGTGAGCAGGTAGTTGAAGGAAGGGACTTTAGGTTAAATAGAGAAGAAATAGGAACAGGAAGCAAAGGATGAGAAATTTAAAACAAGCAAAAGAGAAAGCAAGTGAGCGAGAGCAGCACCTCCTAAATGGAAGGGTAAACAGGCACTCCGAGGCATTAACTTAATTGATTGTTCTGCAACAGGCTGAACGCTGTGTTATTCTGTCGCCGTGGCAACAACCCAAAAAAATTGTCAGCCTGTTTGGATGAAGTGAAGCGAAACATTCTCTAATTTGCGGTGATCCGGGTGTTTGTTTTCCTTCCGAAGAGGCGGGGGCTCTATTGATCTATTGTTTGCACAGAGCTTTTTTTTCATGGCGATATGGGGAAAGCAGAGCCCGGGGTGTGCTCCCGGGGCAGGTGAGGCTGCGGGGGCGTCTCTGCCGTCTTTCCACACATCTGCCTTTGCAGGTGGCCACGCGAATCCAGCAGAAGTTCCAATGGTAGGAACCATCCCAAGGAAGCCGGAGGACAGGGGAAAGTGGCTGTGATGAGCTTGTGCCAGAGCTACTGCTTTGGTAGTTCAGTGTCAGAGAATCATAGAATATCCTGAGTTGGAAGGGACCCACCAGGATCATCAAATCCAACTCCTGGCTCTGCCCAGGACAACCCCAGAAAACTTTTGTCTGTTTTGCACCTCTCTGGTAGGGTCAGCTACAAGAGCCTCAGGGACAGGAGCAGCTCTGTGCTCCAGCCTGCTCCCTTCCAGAGCCATGCTGTTCCATGTAGTGTGTGCAGACCTGTGCCTGTGCACAGCCTGTGCTTGTGGGAAGGTGTCAGGGCACATCGGAGTTTGTCCCTGTCTGAGGTAACATAACAAGGCTGAGGTAACAAAACAAGGTGCCCACTTTGAGCTCCCTGTTACAGCAGCAGAGACGAAATCCCTGAGCCAAAGAAGGGGGGATTTTTGAGTTTTGCCTCCTGGGATAGGGTCCCAAGCCACTCCACGAGGCTGTGTGGGACAGGAGATGGCACCGCTTGGGGCAGGGCCAGGGGGTTGGCGCAGATGGGAAGAGGCACCACAAGTTTTGCAGTGACTTCTGCACCTTGTCAGCAGCGTCTGGCCCTGCACAGCCCCGGGGGCCAGGCAGGAGCTCCTGGGGATGCCACTCGCTGTCAGCATGTGCTTGGGTTCAGAGTGAAATGTCTCTGCAGCACTTGGTTCAGCTGGTGCTTGTTCCCTCAGAATGGGAAAGCCCAGTAGACCAGAGAGCAAAGCCCACGTGGCCGGGGGTGAGCAGTGAGGCCCTGGGCCAAAGACATGATGCCAGCACGGAGGGGCTGTGGCAGGGGAGGGAAAAGCTGGCAAAAAGGTGCCTTACAGGTCTGCAGTGGAGGGAACAGGCGGTGATGGCTCCGAGCCAGTGGGATGGTGAGTGGCAGAGGTGGCTCTGGGCCAGCGAAGGAGAGCAGAGAGGGTTTCCTCGTGACAGGGCATCAGTAGGAGGGACGGGCTACTGACCTTCCTTGTACATGGCTCTGCATGGAGGTTTCGTCCTCCTGCTTGGGGTTTTCTGCACTCCCACGGCCTTTGAGCACCCTGGGGGGGAGTCCCATGTTTCCCATACAGACTCATCGTCCTCATTTCTCCTCAGCAGTGCCCCAGCCCACGCACAGCTAGCCCAGCTGCTGCACAAGGGCTGTCTAGTTGATTCCTAAGATTTCAGAGAGAGCTGTAGAGTCTCTTAGTGTCAAGTGCTGGAGGGTGATGTTTAGTGGGATGTACAGGGGCAAACCCCCACAGTATATCCCTGTGCTCTTCCTGCCTCCCTCCCTGCTCCTTCCTCCGTTGTCTTGGGGATTTTTCCTTCTCTGTTTGTACTGGTTTTGCTTTATCATCCTTTCCCTCTTCTCTCTCTCTCCCCCTCTTCTCTATTTCATTCTTTCCATCTGGTTTTTAACTCTTCTGCTCTGTTGCTCTTTCTCACAGTGTAGATGTGGGTGGGGATAAGAGACTGTGGCTGGTGGGTGAGCAGTGTCCGTAGGCACCGTGTCCTGCTTGGGGATCTGTCCCCCTGCTCCTGGTGGGTGTGTGTGGGTGGGGGCACCGTGGGCATGGGAGAGGAGAGTTTTGCGTGTCTCCAGGGAGAAAGCTGAGCTGCCAGTGAAAGTTTGGTGGTTATCACCATTAGGAGAAGCTAAATAACCCTGTAACTGGTATGAAGGTGAATTCACGGTCTAGTGAGCACTGAAAATACGAGAGGGCTCTGAGACAGCAAAGTGTGGAGAGGGGAGTACAGCTCGCCCATGGCTCAGGGCAGACTGTGTCTCCAGAGCAGTGCTGATGCCATCCAGAGCATCAGCCGTGGCAACCCGCCTTCTGGGGGCTGGCCAGCAAGGGGAGGGTGCTCGGGACGGCAGCTGGGGAGACAAATGAGACATGCACACAGTGACACGGCAGGGACGCCCGCAGAGAACGTCTGTGTACCCCTGGCTGTGGGAGCCACGTCTGCCTGCACCGCCCTGCGCACACGCGTGGCACGGGGCCCGGCACGTCCGTGGGCACAGATGTGCAGACAGCTGTGCCCACACAGGTACACAGCCCTGTGCAGAGGCGCCCACGGCTCTGTGAACACGGGGGCACAGGCACACCCACCCTGCCAGCACAGCACTGCGCTTGGCTCACTGTCACAGCAAATTCCTCCTTGGTGTGAGTACACTCTAGTCAGGCAGCACAGACAGATTTATCCCAGCAGATCTTGGATGTCTGTGTGGTTACCTGCTGTGAGCGGGAGAAGAGTTGCAGGAAATCTATTCTCCTTCCAGCTGGGAGAGGCTGATGCCTTGGAGAACCGGGAGATGTGCAGAGAGGAAACCCCCTTCAGCTTTTCACCTGGAGCTGGTAATCTTCTCGCACTGAATCCCTGGAATTGCATTTGAAGCTCAGCCAGTGGTGATTTAGCGTTAGACGTTTGCAGAAGAGACTTTGATTAATTCGTAGTAAAATCAAGTAGCACTTGGGTGCCAGCGCCACATTCCAGGGTGAGCCGGTGACCGAGGTGCGCGCTGGGCGGGTGCCAGGTGCCTGAGCAATCCCCGCGGAGGTGGCAGCGCCATCCAACCCGCAGCCTCTCCCTGCTTGGGCTTCTTAATTATTAATTTATTTTTCTCCCTTCCTTGGCAAAAAAATAGTATTTGGTAACGACCTCAAATTGCAAAATGCTGATGATTTGGAGAATGTGTCACAGAAGCTCCAGGGTGATAAAGGGGAGACGAATCCCAGCCAACAATCCGGCTCAGCCAGTTTGCCTATTTATTAAAGAAAAAGCCCAGATCATTAACTTTTTTGTTGTTGTTCTGTTTGCGGGCAACTCCCTGCTGGCAACTTTCGGGCGCCCAGTAAATTAAGCCGAGTATCGGCCTGGTTCGGGGCAGCCTGAGCTCCTGTTTAGAGCTGTGAGATGCGTTAGAAACTGGCTCCGTTTGTGTTAGTGCATGAGTAAACCCTTTAGGGTACCACGCAGAAGTGCTCTCTGGCATAAAGGCAGTGTCGGAAAATCCTCTCTCGCTGCCTCGCGGAGGGTCAGGTACTGGAACTGGAGCGCTGAGCTTCACTTCTCCTCCCACTGCTTGTTCACACAGTTAATTGCCCCTCGCCACGTCCCTGTGCCGTGCTGGTCCCTGGAGAAGCAGGGCTGCAAGAGAGCATCTGTAGGCACAGGCTGTGTTGGTTCCCTTTGCTTGGCTTGGTTGTTGAATAAAGAACAGTTTAGGGAAGGGCTTGCCTGCCTGGTGCCTCTGTGAACTCCGAGAGTTCCCTGTGCTATCAGGGAAGGGTGATTACGTCCCCCTCCTCTGGAACATCCCACGTGCTCGCTGAAGTAGTGCTTCAAGCTAAATCAGTTTGCTGAGGGCTCCAGCTTCCCTTAATTCAGTGTCAGGACCGGGCTTGCATGGCTGTTATTCAAGGAGCTTTATCAGAATCACAAAGCCAGCATCTGCCCTCCTGCTTCCCTCTGGGCATCACCAGCTCTCCTGCCCTGGCTTTGGCACATGGAGACTCGAGGGACTGCCTCACCGAGCCCATTTGCAGGCAAAACTCGTTTCAGCTCCTCGAGAGCCTCGGCTGTTCCACCGGCTGCGGGAGCACCGTGGCTTGTCACCAGTGCCTGGCAGAGCAGCGTGGGGGCGCGGAGAGCCGGCTGGAGCCCAGGGGCTGCTGTGCCGAGCGCGCTGGCCTCTGCCCTGCCCGCTCCCAACCCAACCGAGCTGGAAAGAGGGCTGGATTTTAGGGTCTAATCTCAGCTGATGTCCGAGCTCTTTCCCTCCGAGGTAGCCACCTTCCTGCCTAGGCCTGGCTCATGTCCCTCCACACTCATTTCTCTGGCGAAGCCTGCCCAGACCCGTGCTCACGTGGGTGCTGATGGGAGGAGAAGGGTATTTTTCAAGGTTTCTGCTGGGTTTTTTTCTTCTGAAATACAAGGATGTGCAATTTTTTTAGTTTCAATTTAGCATTGGAGAATTTTATAATTTAGTAATTAAAATCTCTGATAGGCTTTAGAAATTGCAGCTAATTGAATTTAATGGGAAGATGATTTTCAATTTTATTTGATTACCCGGACCCCTGGCATTGGTATTTATGGGAAAAAAATGGGAAATGTGCTGTGTGGGCTAAGATGGCATAATTGAATTAGGGCTAATCGGATTTCTTCGTCATGAATTTCACTATAATTTTCCTATAATTTTCCATTAGATATCTAGTTTACAAATATTCACAAAGAAATGAAGCTCTTTCGGAATGGAGATTGCTGGCTAACAGGATTACGGGGACGAGAGCTCGGCACTGCCAGCCCGGGCTCCTTCAGTAATGCAATCGCTGCGTCTGCCTCACACTTACCGCCCGCCGCTGCTCCCGCACCCTGCGGGCCTGCGGGGCTGCCGCGGGCTCTGCGCTGCCCCTGCCTGTGCCACCGGGGCAGCCACAGCTCTGTGCCAGGGTTTGTGCCAGGGGCTGTGCTGGGGCAGCCACAGCTCTGTGCCAGGGCTGTGCCGGGGTTTGTGCCAGGGCTGTGCCAGGGTTTGTGCCAGGGCTGTGCCAGGGCTGTGCCAGAGTTTGTGCCAGGGCTGTGCCGGGGCTGTGCCAGGGTTTGTGCCGGGGCTGTGCCAGGGTTTGTGCCAGGGTTTGTGCCAGGGCTGTGCCAGGGCTGTACCAGGCCTGTGCCAGGGCTGTCCCTCGTGGCGTTGGGCTCACTCAGAGCACACCCCTGCTCAGCAGCAGCGATGCTCGGGTGCTCAGGTGGCCCCGGTGCACAGGCAGGGCCAGCCCGGGCTGACACACGAGTGCTGCATCACGGGCAGCTCCCTGAGCACCCCTGGCACGGGTCATGCACGAGGGGACACCTCGCCTGCCCTCCCCATGCCGTGCTGGGCATCCTGCTCTCACATCCCACAGTCCATCCCCCCTGTGTGCACTCCAGGGTCTGCTGCCCATTTCTGACCGTCTCCATCACCTCCCCTCACTTCCCTGCTGTCACGTCTAATGAACGGGTGTCTGTCCCACCTGCTCCACCAGGGACAGTCCCCAGCCAGCCCTGCTCTGTACCCGTCTCAGTGCCCTCCATGAGAGCAGGGCTGACACGGCCTCTGCCTGTGATGGGGCAGGTGCAGCAGAGCAGACAATGTGCTGGGCTCCCTTTGCCTTCCCTCCTTTCTCCTCTTGATCCTGCCCAAGCCAGGTCAAATCCAGAGTGAATTTATGGAGACCAGCCCTACTCCACAGTGTCAGAGTCCTGTAAAATCCAGCCTGGCTCTCTGCCTGTCCCATCTCTGCTACTTGTTGGGCTGTGTGTTGGGAGTCTTTCCCTGTTTGCTGGTGTCCTCAGCCCATGTCAGTTCCTGTGATAGCAAGTCTTTGCCCTGTGGAGTAAGTAGGATAGCAGCTCCCCTCTACCCAGAGCCCCTTGACACCTCTATGGCATCAGGCCTTCCACGTGTGTCCAGAGCAGGACAGTCTCTACCAAGGCATCCATGACAATCCAGCCCTGTCCTGGGTGCCCAGGTGGGTGTCATGCCCATATGTCAGGACCATACCCAGGGCCTCCTGTATTTGTAAATTCATGTGTCACTGTGTGTGTGTGCACATGGCAAGTGCTCACGTTTCGTTTGCATCCAAGCGTGTCTGTGCAGGAACACGAGCTGGGTTGTAGCTCCTCTTGACAGAAACCACTGTTTTGTTTTATGCTTGCCCCATATTCTTCAGCAATGGGCCTTGCCCAGTCTAGGACCTGTCATTTGGCATTGTTTTCCTGGCTCAGGGGCTTCATGGGGGCAGCTCTGGGCTGGCTCAGGGTGGCATTTGTTGATGCTGTGTGCAGAGCGCCTGGATTTGAGTGCCAGGTACCTGCCCTGTTGGATGTGATGCCTGGCTAGGACTATGCCCTTGCCTCCTCGCCCTGAAATCCCCAGGCTGCACTTTTAATCGCTGTAGTAAATTGTAACTAATTGTTAGTGCATTCAAACCCCTGCCACTCCTTCCCCCCAAGTCCTCAGGCCCCTGTGGAGCACGAGGACGTGCCATGTACGTTCCGTGCCGTATGGTCCACTCCCGGTAAAGCCGTTCCCCCAGGGCAGTGGTCAAGAGATGAGCAGCATTTGGCTTCCAGTAGGTGCTGGAAGCTGTGGAGTGTCTGCAAAAGCGGCAGCCACATGGTGGGGAGCTGGTGTCAAACTGCTTGAGTAAGGCCAAGGAACAGGAGTGATCCCAGCAGAGCCCCACCCGGCACACTGAGACTCAGCACAGCCACTTTGGCAATGTGTTCTGGGCACCATGTGCCAATAATGTGATTGAAACTGAATTGAGAAGGAAGGAGGGAAGGAGAAGGAAAGGAAAAGAAAGCACAGATTGTCTGCTCCTGCCGCCCAGGCCCCGAGGCCTCCGGGCACCTCCCTTGACGAAACAGAAATCAAACAAAATTACAGAAATAGGGCAAGAGCATTTGCCTAATAGACTCCCCAAGCAGGAGCAGGAGGAGGAGCACAGCGCTGCCAGATCTCCAACCTGCAATCTCAGAGCCAGCACCCTGAGCCCACATGAATCCAGAGCACGGCCCCGGGCCCTGGGGTCAGCTCCAGCTAGGGAGGGAGAAACTGCCAAGAAAATGGGCTAAGCATAAAAACAAAGGTAGAAGAGACACAAAAAGGGGGATGTCCCACATATCAGCGTGACTCACTGCCTGCTTAGCCCTGGCACACTGTCTGCGGGGAAAGCATTAAACTGTAATAATAATAATAAATTAATCATCCTTCCCCCTCCCATTGCACTTTTCATCTGAGGATCTCTGAGCACCTGGCAAACATTAATTACTGAGAGCTCCTGATGCCCCTGGGAGGGTGGGAAGGGGCAAGGAGAGATCTCTTCACCTGCCACGAAAGGGCAGCTGTGGCTGGAGTGGATGGGGTGGCTCTTGCCATAGCGCAGAGGCACAGTTCAGAGCAGGGTGAGGGCTGCTGCCTTCCCTCAAGTGCTCCTGGGGACCAGGGGGTCTGGGAGCCTCTTTGTGCCAGGGCACAGTCAGAGACAGCTTTCCCTCAGAGTGGATACCCTGGAGGGATAGGGGAAGGAGGGGAGATGCTGCTCTCATGGGTGGCACAGGGGTCCCCAAAGGAGCAGAAAGCTCTGGAGCCCCTGAGAGAGGAAAGAACCAACTTTTCTTGGGTAAGAGGCAAAGGAGGGAGTATGGGGAAACAAAACCTGATCCTGTGACTGGAGATCGTTGAGATAGGAAATCAGGCCTTGCCATTGCGTCAGCTGCAGGGCGTGGACTTCACCTGAAAAAACACCTTGGCAAGTTTTTCCTGCAAGGAGGAGTGGGAGGGACAGTGGGAAGCCTGCGGAGGGGATCCTCCGGGTGTGTTTAGGTTGTGTGTGTGGGTTCATGTGTGTCATGGTGTATGGATATGTGTGTATTTGAATGTCAGTGAGCACAGAGTATCATTTTCTTTGAGGGGTGCATATGCATGTTGCGTGTGCGTGCTGGGATGGGAGGGGTGGGGAACATTTGTATATTGATGTGTGAACGTGCTCTGCTCGATGCACGTAGAACAGGTATGTTTAGAGGGTCTGTGGAGCTGTGTATGTGCAGGGACACATCCATGTTAGAGTGTGTGTTCCCCTTCGTAAGGAGTTGGAGGTACAGCTGGCGCCGCTCTCTCAGGGAACAGCAGTGGGGAACAGAACTCCCACTGCTGGAATATTAAGTTCATGGAGAAACAAAAATGGAGAAACCTGTGTGACATGACATGAACTTATGGGACCTGTCAGCAACCTCACACCTGGAAGGAAGTGTTGGGTCCAAACTAAGCTATTACGGAGCCAGCACAAACATTGCTGGTACTGTCCATCACTTCCCCGGGTGGGATATTCCCTGGCAGGTGCTGTAGTGTCTGACTCGGGCATAGGGACCAGGGCAGGCTCTGCCAGGGACCATGGGTGATGTTGGCCAGGCTGGTGCCTGTGTTGGGGCCAACTGAAGCACAGACAGGCAGGATTTTAAAGGCAGCACTGGGTGAGAGCACTGGCTGGGGCCGATGGTGTGATTAGAAACCCTTGGGGGAGTCAGGGCGATGCTGATGAAGTTTTTCCCATGTCAAAGCAGGAGCTGGACTGCACGGGGTGGGAAGGTGAGTCCCGTGCAGGGCTCCATTCAGGAGCACTGCTTGGCTGGGCAGCCCCTGGGCAGGGCACACTTGCCTCCTGCCTGGCTCTGCTGTCCCACCTGCTTCCTGGCCCGGAGGGTCCCTGGGTGGCTCTGTTGAAGCAGACTTTGTTTAGATTTTTTCCGGGTGAAGCCAGAATACTTGTGGCTTTCCCAAATGACTCCCCTCTCTTCCCTCTCCCTGCCCTCTGGCCTGCTGCACTGCCTGTGCGTTTTTGCCGATGCAAATGCAGCACTGCTGAGGTGATGAGCTGCAGTTGGGTCTCTGGGCCCAAGACACTCTGTGGGTGCAGCATATCCTGGTGCTCGGAGCCAAACGCACCTGGGCTCCTTCCAGCCCTGTGACTAACCTGTCCGGCCACTTCTGGCGAGTCACTTCCCTCGCTAGTGCCTCAGTTTCCCCATCCCCAGTGGGGTAATGATGCTGGCCTCCTTTGAGAAGCACATTAAGTTCTGCTTATAAAAAGGATTTAAGAGCTGGTGAGTCCATGGGCAGCTCCCCAGCCCCAGTGAGGAGCTCAGTTCTGCCAAAATCCATGGAGCCAAATATGGCGTGTTCACAAAAACAGCCTACAACCTGCTCAAAATACCTATTTAATCAGGTAAATAATCTGCTCGTTTGTTTTAAAGAAAGAGGCTTATATCTGTGTTTACCCAACACGCCTCTCAGAACCTCCCTCGCATTCTTTGCTACTTAGAAAAATAAAGCAACAAAAAATGAGGAAATTCGCTGCAGCAGAGCCCCCCCAGCCTGCCGTGGGCTCGGCGGCGGAGCGGCGCGGGCTTCCTGCGGGGCATTGGGCAAGCTGCGCCCAGGGTTGTGACACCGCCGGTGGCGGCCACCCCCGCGGGCCGCCGTGCCGCTCGCTGCGGGCCCCGCACGGCACAGCCCCGCACGGCATAGCCCGGCACGGCCTCGCACGGCCCGGCCCCGCACAGCCCCGCACGGCCCGGCCCCGCACGGCACAGCCCCGCACGGCCCGGCACGGCACAGCCCGGCACGGTCC
>JAWWEE010000052.1:7015603-7057079 GCA_035221455.1 Xenops minutus | reverse complement strand
GCCCCTGCCCCTGCCCCTGCCCCCGGCGGAGGGCCCGGCGCGGGGGCGGGTTCGCGTCCCGCAGTCACCGCCCCCCGCGGCAGCGCGCCCGCCCCCGGCCCCGCTGCCAAAGTGACTCGGGGAGGACCGGCACGGCAATGACATCAGTGCTTTAAACAACTTGTTATTCGGGAGCAATCAGCTGCAATTAGGTATTAATTAAGTATTATGAAAGTTGATTATTTAAGTGAATTCGGCTTTCGTCTCTCCGACTATGGTAAGTACAGCACAATTGTCCTTTTCCTGCCCCCAGCCCCCCGCTCGGCGCAGCCCCCGCTCGGTGCGGAGCGGAGCGGAGCGCTGTGGGCCCCCGGCCGCTGCGGGGCTGGCAGTGCGGGGCTGGCAGTGCGGGGTGCCCGGGGTGCCCGGGGTGCCCGGGACAGGACGCGGGGCCGCGCCGCCCAAACTTTGTCGGCGGTGCGGGCGGTGCGGGCCGGGCGGAGCGGGGCGCGGGGTCGGCTCCAGGTGCGCTGCGCTGCGGGCCGGCCGGCCGGGGGCTCGCCGCCTCTTTCACTTTTCTTCTTTCACTTGTTTTACGGAAGTTCTCCGCGGCCGCCGCCGGGCCGGCCCCGCTCCGCTCCGCTCCGCTCCGCCGAGGTGAGCCGGGCGCTCCGCTCCGCTCCGCTCCGGCCGCCCGTCCTGCCCCGCTCCGCTCCGCGGGCCGGGCTGGCCGCGACGGGATGCGCAGGGGAAGTTTATGGGGGTTTTGGAATGATTCTGCCTTTGTATTTGTTGTAAGTTGTGTGGGTTGTTTTCTCTTTCATTTTTTCCCCCTCCTGAGCTCTGGCGTCTCGGTGGTAAAGGTTGCTTGTCAGGTTCCTGTGCTGTCTAAATGAAAAGGAATTTAATTTATTTGGGACAAGGCAGTGTCGGATGAAGAGGCTGCTTATTACATTTAATGAGTATTATTTTTTTTTCTACCTGGGCATATCTGGGATGGGTTTGTTTTTGTCCTTCCATGTGAGGTATACGATACCTCCCCCACCCCTTCACATCTCGAAGGGAGGAGGAAAGGTGGCCAGGCTGGGGCAATGTTTTGGTTTTAGATTACAGGCCCCAGTGTTGGGGCTGGGCGTGTTTTTGGTTGTAGCTTTTTGTGGCGTGTCCACTGGTTTTGATGGGGTATCAGGACGGGGAGCAGGGTCCGGCCTGGCGCTGGGCTGGGCTGGTGGCTCCGCTGGGTGTGGTGCTGGACAGGGCTCCACCGGGCTGGGCTGTGATTGCAGCTCTGGGGCCCACAGGACTGGTGGGTTTTCCAGTCCTTGAACAGTCGGGATCAGAGTCTCATTTAGATTCGACCAAGTGGGCAAATTCAGAGTTTGGTAGGGATCCCATGGGCCATGTTACCTGCGTGTTTGGGACTACGTGCCACCACCTCGGCCCTGTACCTGCTCACGCAACCATACCTGCTCCTCCAAAGTGGTGTAAACCATTCCGTGCCATTTGAGAACCAAATGGCAGCAATGGGCCAAAGAGGCCTGTGCTGGCGACACGCCACGGCCCAGGTAATTACTGCTGGAGCCTATGTGGACGTGTGTGTGTGTTGTTTTTTTTTAATAAGGAGTAAGATGGTAATAAACTGGTTGATGATTGACTGGGCCTGAACTATGTACTCTGATGTTGTGATGGAGAGGATAATTTCGCCGTCGTTTATTCCCCTTATTTATTTATTTCTGCCCTTGCTATCAGGAGCCCAGCGGCCCTGGAGCCGCTTCCACCCGGTCCGGCCGTGGGCGTGTGGCCGCCTTGCCGCGAGATCAAGGAGCTGGGAGGCTGCGTGGGCAGCCCAGGAGTTAAGGATGTGGTGAAACTGCAGGAGGGCAGGCGCTGCACAGAGCACTAAGCCCGCTGTCCCCCGCCGTGCCCGCTGTCCCCCGCCGTGCCCGCTGTCCCCCGCCGTGCCCGCTGTCCCCCGCCATGCCCGCTGTACCCGCTGTCCCCCGCCGTGCCCGCTGTCCCCCGCCGGAGCGCTGGCGCTGCCCGGCCGGCCCCGGGCCGTGCCCCGGCCCCGCAGTGCCCTCTGCCGGCGGGACCCGCCCGTGCCCCCCAAAAAGGGGCTGCCGGCACAAACACCGCCCCCTCACACAGAACAGGCACCCTCCTTCCCCTCCGGAGTGTCGTGGGCGCTCGGCCTGGCCGCCCAGGTAACACGTGGGTTTCGGTCTCCGCTGTGGGAACGCGGGGCTGCAGCGAGCCATGGAAATGAGGATCTGGGAGATCTGTTTAAGTCAGCATTACGGTCTGTGTGTGGGTGAACCCGTCTTGTCATGATCTTGGGGCAAAGACCTGCCCCATAATCACCACCTCGAACCCTTATCTCCTTGGGCCAGCTTATCTGCCTCAGTCGCTGCCTCTTGAGGTGCCTCCAAGCCCTGCGGCAGTGGCTCCCCGCAGGCAGTGCCCGAGGGCTGCTCACACGAGCTGCCAGCTGGCAGAGCCGGGTCCGGAGGGGTTTCTTTCCCAGAGGGACTCGGTATGTGGGGTCTGACAGTCTGCTCTTGCTCAGAGCTGGCTCAGCTCAGTCAGCCCCTGCGTGGACCTTCTAGGGCCAGAAGTGTTCATAGAGGTTGAGGGCTGAAAAGAATTCATGGACTGAGTCCATCTGCCCAGGATCATGGCAAGATGTTCCCTACATGTGACTTTCTGCGAGTCTGGTCGTAAATATCTTGACTGACTGGGCACCTGTCACTTCCTTTGGGAAACTGTTCCCTAGCCTAATTATCCTTGGTATGAGATTACAGGAACTGATCTCAGAATGAGGACTAAGACACCTATGGTAAATGGGTGGAGAAACGCCCGATTTTCCACTCAATGGGTCATGTTGTGTCTTTGTCAAATCATGTTGTTGTTTGAAACACCCAGTGGACAGAAACACCTTTTCTGGGCCGCTGGCAACTTTTTCTTCTTTTTTTTTGCAGTACAGATTTTTGGGGAGACATTGACTAAGTCAGCATTGGTGTCATTCCTGAGCTTATGGTCTGCAGAAGATTCCCAGGCAGTTTATTTGGGTACTCATTCCCTTTCCAGTAGTCAGTCCTATGAGATACTTGTTGGGTGGAAAGCATTCAAGGGCTTAAGCCTACCAAGTGAAGATTGTTCCTTGGCAGAAGGGTTTAGCAGGGCAGGGATTAACCTTCCCACTGTGGTGTAAGCAGGGCCCAGCTATTACTTGGAGAACATACTTCAAAGTTGCTTGAAGTCTGTAGGAGTGTTTCTACTGCTTTACTATAGAGAGATAACTCACAGAAAGAGCAGAGTGTTGATCCCCAAGATAATAAACTCCTGTTTCCTCGCCTGCACCCTGTCTGCAGGGTCCTGTGAGTCCTTCTGAACCAGGTCTGCCACTGACAGAGTCTGCCAGTGTGTGCAGGTACTGCACCCTTCTGCTCTGAGACACCGTGTCCCAGGGGGAGAGGTGACCTGAACTGAAACCAGTTGGGAATGGTAGAGATACCTCAGCTGGAGGGGATCAAGTATTAAGCATGTCGTTTCCATATAATCAGTTTCTCCTTCTGTTTTCCTGGACTGTTTATGCTTCCATTCTGAGTCCTCCTTGCCACTATTAGAAAGGAGTATCTGAGGTTAGAATTTATCAGGGCTTTGCCTGCGCAGCCCTGTCTGTCCCACTTCTCATGCTGCCAGAGCACTTTGCTGTCCTCACTGTGAGAGCTTTTGTGGCCACTTTGACTCTCCCTCTGACATCAAATTGTACCCCTGGGCTGCTGTGCAGCCTACAATTTAGGTTTCTCTCTGAAAAGTTGGTTGAAAGTGTCTGGAAAGTAATGAAAAGTCCTGTGGGAGGTGAAGAGAACCATTGCCTGTGCTGCATCTCCCACCTCCACCTGGGCTCCTTCCCTCCCTCGCAGGGTTTGGAGCGGCGGCCGTTCCCAAGGTTTGGAGAGCTCAGGTGCCACCCAGGGCTGAGCTCCCAGAAGTGCTGACGCCGCAGAGGCCATGCTGGCCCATCCAGCTGGGCTTTGGGAGAACCGATGTCCTCGTCCTCAGCTGCACTTTGCAAAGCAGAGAGGGGGCAGAGGAGGCTTGGCTGGGAGCAGGGGAGGGGCAGAACCTGCAGCCAAAAGTCCCACGCGGCACCGTCTCCTCCCCTCCGGTTCAATGCGGACTGGATCAATTTGGACGTCTTCAGCAATAAAAAATGCCGATGTCGTCCTAATTCACCAGGCCCCGAGATGACAGCAAATTTACATTTTTTAATTAAACTAGCAGCCAGTTTTTATGAGAGGGGGCTGGGTTATGCAAATCAAATGGTTGTGTACGAAAGATTAGGAGAGTTTGGGAATAAATTCCACAAATGCTAATAAAAAAAAAAGAGAGAAAATGAGAGGGGGGAGAGAGAGGGACATTGTTCCATTAGCCCCTTTTAGACTGATTTCCCTAGGGAGAAAGCAATGGGGGTGAGAGATGGAGGCAGCTTTCAGAGACAGGTAAAATCCATTTTGAGGATTGAGAGCCCTTTGGACCAGGACCTTGTTGCTCCCTGTTTCCTCTCCGAGGGCTCACAGGGGAAGTGGAGGCAGATGTTGGTAGCAAAAGAAAAACTTGCTGGCTTCTAATCCCCGTTCCTGCTTGACCAGTGATCTGCAGGCTGAACAGCAGCTGGTGCTGGGCTGAGGATGTAGAGGGGGTGCTCAGGGTTCTGATGCTGGAGGGGCATGGTGGGTGAAGGGCTGGGCCAGGTCACCGTGGTGCTGTGAGAGGGGGACAGAACAGCCCCTGGGTGGGCAAAGCCCAGGGGCTACACAGAACTGCCCTGGATGGGGCTCATCTCTGCACTGACTGATGGCCACGGAGCAGGGATCAGTGCCCTGGAGCTGCCTCTCCTTTGTGCAGCTCCTGTGGGTGGGCTCCTGGTCCTGGCAGGAGCTGCTGGTGATGACACACAGTGGCACCGATCACAGATGAGGGGCTGGGCTGCTGTTCCTGTAAGCACAGGTTTTGTCTGCAGAGTGTATTTTGGAGAGGGATTCTGGTGTCCTTCCCTTCCCCAAACCCTAGACCCTCTTGTTGGCTGTCCACAGAGCTCTCAGAGGCTGAGTCCAGCTAGCAGCTTCCCTTCCCAGTGTGTTAACCTGGCACCAGCTTTCTGCCCTTTCTCAAGGGACTTCCCATCTTTCTTCATGTGGTGATTCCAGAAAATAAAACGATTTGTCAAGTCCTTTCAGGAATAGAGTGAACAAAAACCATGCGCCTCACTCATGTGAAATACATTCTTGTTGAAGTTTCCCAAAGAATTCCGAGTTCTCATTGCGTTTGGGAGTTAGGTGTGGTGGCCAGGTACCGAAGCAATTGTTTGCTCTGCCATGGAGAAACACAACCAGAAAATTTCTGGAGGCTGGGAAACTGCTTAAAGCTTCCAGTCCTAAGGCAGTTTCATGCTCGAAATAAAAGCTGAACAACCCGTGTAGGTTGGCAAGAGAGAGCAAGGGGTGGAGAGCAGGAGATACAAGGAAAAAGGATGGGAAGACTCAAGTCACCGGGTGCATTTTATGGCAATCCCCTGAGGATTTGGTGCCTCACTAGAGAGTTTTGCCACCCATTCCTGGTTTTGGGGTGTGAAATGATGATTCACCGACATGCTCGTGTTTTGCTTCGGAGAGGTGACATTTTAGCAGAGCCTCTTGTGAAATCAGTAGAAACACCAAGCTCTGCTGGAGCATTTCTGGAGGTGTTCCCCACACCCAACACCTACGTCCCCGTCACCGTGTCCTGCACATGCACGTCTGCCCCAGACACTCGCCCACCTCGCTGCTCCCGGACACGCACGTGCCCTGTGTGTCTGTTGTGCTGAACTCCGTGTTCTCCAGGTTGCTCTCTCAAGACACTGCCTTGGTGAACACTCTGTTTCCATGTGCTTGCGTCATCGTGCCATGAGTGGATCTTCCTTAGCAGCAAGAGACCAGTGTGGTCTGTGTGTTGGGTGTCCCTGTGCTCCCGGTGCCCTGCAGTGAATTCCCCACCATTCCTGCTGCCAGGACCGATGGCCTTGGCACCAGCTTGGTCCACAGCCGCGGGCGGGCAGGCAGGTGGTTATAGAGGGGATTTTTCTAACGCAAGTTTCTGAGCTGAGCTAGGGCCAAGTTCAGCTCAAATCTAACAAAGAGCTCCAGAACAGGTCTGAGAGACATGGCAGAGTCTGAGGATTTGGTGTAGGATGAATAAGTCCTAATCTATAAAGTGGGCATAATCATACTCCCCTGTGCAGCCCAGAGCCAGGGCTGGGCGCTTCAGTGATGGAGATAAGGCAGTGAGGCCTGGCTGCTGTCCATGGATGGGTGGGGGGGTCGGGCAGGAGCGCTCCTCCCTCCAGCCAGGGTGTGGTGCCCGGGGTGTGGGAGAGCTGATCCCACTCTTGCTTCCCGGGAGCTCCTGCACCCACCTGGCCCGTGGCACCTTTGCCATCCCAGCAGCTGCAGCTCCGCAGGCTGGGAGCACCCGTGGGGCCAGGCTGGGTTGTCATGGGCCTGCAGAGGGGCCTCTCCAGGACCAGGCAGGCAGGTGTGGGGCTCCAGCTGGGCTGTTCCCTTGGAATGGTGTGGTGGTGTCAGCCCCGCTCCCGGGACTGGCTGGGCTGGGGCAGAGCAGAGGAAGAACCAGGAACCTTCAGCTTCCATACATGGGAAACTGTCAAAAGCCAGGTAGCAACACCAGCTTTTGTCTGGTATTTCCAGAAAAACCCGGCGGGACCTGGCATCCCAGGGCATAATTTATTATGGAAAAATAAAATAATAAAGTCCCAATCCCTTTGAGGCCTGAGTCATAGAAGCATCTTCTCATTAAAGCAGCTCCACCTCTCCGCCTGGTGTTTGCCAGCTCCATGCCTGTATGAATCCACTCCCTGAGCCGGCTCGCCCAGGGCAGCCCTCCTGCTCCTCCTCCTCCTCCTCCTCACTGCCAGCCCTTCCCCAGCACACCCCTCCTCCAGCACCCCTTCCCCTATCTGGAGGAGCATGAGCAGTTCCAAATCTCAAGCCAACTTCTCTCCAGGCTCCCCTTCTTCGGGCCGGGGGGATGTTTTGTTGGTGTGTTTTGTAGACAAATGTCTTCATCTTTGCACCCACCTCCCACCCCCTGTGCTATCAAGTTCTCTGGGCACGGCCCTGGCTCCCACATCCCCCTCTCCCGGGTGTGGAGGTGTGTGTGGTATCTTCCCATGGCTTGAAGCTCTCTTCCAAGTGGCCCTTTGCAAGCAGGGAAAGGAGAGGAAGCTGCTCCTGGAGTAATTACCATCTGCATGTCCCGAAGGCAGGCAGCAGATGTTGGCAGAGGAGGTCCGGATTGGAAGAGGGTGAAGGAACAGAGGCTGGGGAGAGAGGGTCTGATTTTTCTTCTTGATTGCATATGAATATTTTTAACAGAAGCTCAGTAGGACAAGAATCCTGGTTTTGCAAAGTTGATTCATGCGTTTGGAAACTTGAAGGGAGAGCTCCTTTGCTCACTCTTGCTGTGTTTTCCATCACTCACTCTTGCTTTTCTCAGCCTTTTTTTTTATGCTGCACTATTTAACTTTTCTTGCTAAATAGTTTTCCTTTATGTCCTCCTTCCTTTCCATATTCCCACAGACCCGTCATTCTTGTCACCCTCCTGGACTTCCCATTCTGTCTTTGATTCTGTCTTGCTTTTCCTTGCCTTTTTTATCCCCCCTCCACCTCCCTTCCATTATCTTACTCTCTTTATTTTTCATTTTCCCATTTGTCTGTGGGCTGATATTCAGATGAGCAAACTTCTCCCAGTTAAAGGAGGTCATGAATATTAGGATTTTTCTATCAAACAATGAAATATGGCTCAAATTACCCTAAAGAATAGGGCCCTTTTCATAAACCACCTGCTGTTTTTCTTGAAAGAAAGCACAACCACTCGCCTGTGTGCTCCAAGCAGTTGTCTCACATCTCCACCTCGCCAAGCTTTGCCGTTCCAATTTCTCCTGCTGAATTTGTTGCTCTTGGTGGAGTAAGTCTGCTCTTCCCAGACTGCCAGCACCCAATGAGTCTGGGTTTGGACAGGTTGGGACAGGATGGGGATTCTGGCAGGATCCTCACTACTTTGAATGTTGGTTTGTGATTGTGCTTTTTTGATTGCGGTGAGCATATTTTGGGGTTTTATTTTTGTTTTCAACAACATTTTGGTCTGAAACTCATTACCTCTGAGCTTGACTGAGATCTCATTCAGATGTTGGCAGCCAGCAGGGTGCAGAGACACACAGGCCCTCTGCTTTCTCCTTGTCTTGCTGGTGTGGACTGACCGTGTCTCCCATGGCAAGGAGGGCTGTGCTGGGGTGTCATCTCAGGCCTGGCCACCCGCCTGGGCTGTGCTCATGCCCTCCCAGCTGTCACAGCCCTGTCCCTTTCCTGCCAGCCACATGGCTTTGGAGAAGGAGCTGTGAGCACGGTGACTACAGATGCTTCTGGGAAAGCCATGTCTGTGCTCCCTGAGATCCCCCGTGCTCCTGGCAGTGCTGGGTTGGGCAGTGCCGTGCCTTTGCCCAGGCAGCACCAGTGCAGCTTGGCCATTAGCAGGGCCGAGGAGAGCGGTGGAGCTGTGCCCTGTGGGCCTGGAGAAGTGCAGGCAGAAGAGGCTCTCCGCTCCCTTGGGAGCTGCCACGAGGCAGGCGTGGACAATGCCAGAGACGGGGACAACAGAGGACACCAACTTGTCTCAGACTTGTGTTTTGTTTTCAGTCCAGCCTATTTATATTCATCATAGTTGCTATTTTTTCCCCAGTTACATGGATGTGTCTTGTCCTCGCTATCTTCCATCTTCCCATAGCAAACATTGCCATTTTCCACATGTCTCTCCTGGGAGGCACACGGCGTCATCCCTCCTGGGCAGAGACCACACTCCTGCGAGGAGGCACCTCTCAGCAGAGTGCTCCTTCCAGGAGCCTGACCCAGCCCTCCCACCCTCTGCCACCCAGCCCTGCGTTTCCCTGGGCAGAAACTGCACACGCAGCCTGGGCTGTGTGAACACGGAGTTTGTTTTGCCAGGGTGACCTGTTTAATCATCTCATTTTCTGGTGGCCGTTTATTCCTCGTTTCCACGGTTACAGCCCCATTAAGAGGAGAAGCAATAAGGCAGCGAGTCAAACAGGTAATAAAAACATTAAAGCCATGTGCGCATTGGGAGGGAGGGAGGGCGAGCAGCACTCAGTGAGACGAGACGGGCCGTGCCAGGGAGACACGAGGGTCGCAGGAGCCTGTGCACAGTGTGGTGACACCCTGCTCACTGCCCCTGCCCAGAGTGTCCTACACACCCCACAGCCCCCTGTCCCGGTCCCTTTGTGCCTGCTGCCACTCAGGATGGTGTCACTGCCACCGCTGTGCTGCTCTCCCCATCGCTGTGCTGCTAACCCAGAGTTGCAAGCGGCCAAAAGCACTTCAAATTAGAATAATTTTGCAACTGTATTTTTAGGTCAGGGCTGTGACTGTCAAAACTTGTAATTTGCTGTTTCTGATTAGTTCTGGTGATGCTGGTGGACCCAGATGTTGTGATCGCTCTGCCGTGGCACTTGCCAAGGTACCTGCCTTGGCTGGTGCCAGCTGTGTGAATACCTGAGGAGCACAGCTCTGCACAGGTCCAGGGAACTGACTGTTCCACATGCTGCTCCAGGCTGTTCACAGCCAGCTCCCTGAGCCAGCACAACCCAGGGTATCCCAACAGAGCTTGGAGGCTTTCCTAGGCAGAGCTGTCTGTTTATGGAAGGGCATATTTCTGCAGCTTCCAGAAGTCAGGCTCCGTGGACGTGGGATAGCTGGGTCTCTGCTCTGTGGCAGCAACTGCAGGGTGGGCAGTGGGTGGGAGCAGTGGGGAATGCCTTTTGCTGTGCTAGAAATCAGGGGAGAGCTGTGGAGGGCAGGCAGCACAGGGGGGAACTACTTCCCTCCTGCCAGGGGAAATCTCAGGATTTCTCTTCTTTCATTGTGGGGTCAGAAGAGGAAAGTCACAACATGAAGCAACCTAAAGCAACAACTCTAGAGTGAGGAGAAGGCAGAGCCCTGCTGTCTCAAAAAAGAGAGGGTAGTTGCTTTCAGAGCAGCTCCCTTTCCTCCAGGCAGTCAGTATTCCTCAGGGAACCCCTCAGGGGTCTCTGTAGGTGGAAACCTTTTGTTACTATATGCTTGTTATCCCAAACCTGACCAGTCAGCACGAGATGGTGGCCTCTCTCCTATAGTAAACTGGGGGCTAGGTGTACTCCTGGGCATCAAACCATGACCTGACTACAAAAGCCAAAAGTTACTTTTCCTTGTCAGTTCCCAGGGGCCACAGAGGCCAAGCAGCATTGGATCTCAGGTGATGTTAGTGAGGGAATGGACACTCTTCATACCTGTCTCTTTGTGTGAGGGTCAGTAACTGAGGATCAGATGGAGATTGAAATGATGTCACTAAGAAATTATTGTAAAACTTTATTGGACACTGCAAGCCTGAGGCTTGGATTTTCAAAGTCATGCTGTGTTGGCCAAATTCTGTTTCTTTGGAGTTGGAGGTTTATCAAAATTGTATCATCTCAGAGCAGCAAGGATGGCTGGGCTCTGGAGACCTGCCCTGGGCTGGAGAATGGACCTGATGAAGCTGCTCTTAGTTTCTGACAATCTGTAGGATTGGTCTGGGAGCTGAATTGGGAATTAAGTATGAAAATGATTCTCCAGGACCAATTCCCTCTTAGCACACTGATGTGAAGGACCAAGTCTATGCCTGAGAGGGGTCTGACCTTCCTTTAGGTGTTCTCTGGCCATGCTGTGCTGTGTGTTGTCCAGGGTGGGCACAGTCCCTGATGCTTTGTGCAAGCTGCTTACAAGTAATGGGCTTAGGAAAGCCAAGCAGAGTGCGTAGCTGGAAACACCCTGCTCAGGATGGGTTTGGGCCACCAGTCACTGCCATAAAGGAGCAGGTGCCCATGGCCTGGGGCCTGGATCCATCTGACCTGGGGATGAGGCCGAGTTTCACTGTGCATAAAGAGAAGAGGTTAGATACAACAGTCTCCCTCATATAGGTGGCACAGCCCTAACAGCTAAACAGAAATATTCAGAACAGTAAAACATGAAAAGAGAGCAAGAAAATAATCATAGAACTGCAGGGAAATGGGGTGTTTTACCTCCTTGCTCTCTGTATTGAAACAGTCTGCCCTGTTTACAGCCCTGCTTTGCCCTGGTGGGATTTTTTTTTTATTCATTTCTGACATTGTTTTGGGTTTTACAGTTTCTTTTCTCCGTACTTTATCAGAAAGCATATTTGTGGTGAGCGCCTGTGAAAGGACCTGGCTTGCTGAGTAAATGTTCAACGTGGAAATGAGCTGCATGACCTTGAGGGGGGGAGAGGGAGGAAAGCTGAGAGAAATTCATAAAAAGCTGAAAAAGAAAAGAACAAGGAGAAGGGAGGGGAGAGGAGAAAAGATAAAAGGCCTGGCCAGACTGGAAGAAGTCACACAGGAGAAGAATAATGGTCTTTCTTGTTACAGCAGTGACTGGACATGTAGAATTAGACATCTCAGAGAGCCCGATTCTCGGCCGTGCTGAGCACTGACACTTTGAAAAATAGGCCCATTTAAGGTGACTCAAGTTGGGCAACAAAAGTCAGTAGTCACTTTAGATCATCTTGGCCTGTGTTCAGAAGGGTGAATTTTATCCTTGGCGAAAGGCCAGCGGGAGGCCTTTCTGTGTACTGTTCCCGTTCCCAGAATAGGACTTGGGGTGGCTCCTGGACCTCATGCCGGCCCTTCGGGGCAGAACCCACTGTCCCCAGTGCTGGGCTGAGCCTCTGCCTGCCCTCCCCACACAGGAGGCAGTAATCACTGGTTGGGCTCATGTGTCACAGCCCGGACTCAGAAACTGGGCCTGAATGTATTTGTGGAGTCTGGGGGCTGGGGGTGTCTGGGGAAGGTGCTGGATGGAGCAAAAGCCCAAGCTGTCAGTGCAGGGATGGTGGGGAGCAGCACTGCAGCTTTCCCCACCACTCTTGGAGTCCCTCAGCTGTGTGAGATTGAGATGAACATATTTGCTTTTGGAAACTAGGGAAGGATCTCAGTCAGAAAAGACCAAGAAAATACTGTTGCAAGGAAGAAAATTTGAGTAGAAACGCATTGCTGTCACTACCAGGGACCAGGCTGTGAGGTCCAAGTGTATTCTAGGTTTCCAGAGCTGCCTGGTTTGGGACTGAGGGTTTTTACTTGAGTCCCATGTATCTAGTCCTGGAGGATCTGAACTGGATTTTAAAATCTTATTGTAAGGACTGGAGAGAGATGAGCACCGAGTTTGTGCAGGTTTGCATTATTTGTGTATGGGATGTTTCTCTGGTGTGTCCTTAGTATGTGGTGACACCAGTGCTGGCACCAGCTGCCATTTCCATGGGCACCAAGAGGGATCTGGGCACGCAGGGAGAAGGCACCCAGCAGTCAGGGGGCTGGAGCAGAAACCTTGAGCTGCTCTCCAGGCAGCCGGTGGCTTCTGCTGCCTGCAAGAAGAGGTTTGGGTGCATTTAGGCTGCCCTTACAGCTTGTCATATTGTCATTTCTTCAGCTCCCCAAATTCTCTTCATTGTCAGGAGGGGAAGTCTGACTTCACTGGCATCAGCACTTCCAAAAGTGCACACTGACGTAAGCAGTTCAGAGTGTGGGGCAAGGGCTGTGTCGAAGCTGAGCCCTCATTCGTGTTGAAACAGGGCTGGTCACCATTCCGTGGTTAAAACTGAATAGCTGCACCAGTGATCTTCACATACACATCTTGAATTTTTAGCTCATTTAGGTTGGGGGATGATTTTTTTCTGTAAGCCTGAAAATTGCAGAATTAGATTTTCATTATATGGGACAGCCCTACCGTATAGGGGAGAGCATTTTTTGATTTCTTTCCAGTTGGAGTGTGTGAAATAGGAGGGAAAAGTCTCGTGTAGTGATGACCTCAAAATAATTTTTGCAGCAGTGCAGTGTGATGTCAGACAGACAGTATGTGGCTGAGTGGGAAGTGCAGGCAGTGGGGGCACAAGTGCCTGACACAGGGGAAAACCAGCATAAATAAAAACCATCAGTGCAAGGCTTTGTGAGGAACTGGAGCAAAGTCACCAGTGCAGATGCCAGGGCAAGGAACTGTAGCTGTACATTTAATAGCTTTGGATGTTTGCTTTTATGTGACAGTTGCTGCTCAGGCAAACAGATTGGAGAATTCCAGACTTGCCTGGATTTCGGGGTTTTTATTTCTGTGTTCAGCACAGGACATGAGTGGGATGGGAGCACATGGGGTGGGTGCAGCAGGAGAAGGGCCCCGTACCCTGCTCCTCCCTCCCTCGCACTCACCACCCTGTGCACCTTGATTTTACCAGCTCAGCCTTCCCCCCTCAGTCCCATCTCTTTCTCTGCCCCGCAGTCACTGTGCCCCAAACCCACCCCCCTCACCTCACCCTGCCTCTCCCAGGATGGTCCTGCTCTCCAGGAGCATCCTCTGTCCCGTTCCTGTGCCCCTGGACATGGTGGCTGTTCACCTGCCCCCGTGCTGAGAGTCCCAGTGGATGTCACAGCCTGCCTGCTGTGCCAGCCCTGCGTGGCCTCCCCTGCCCAGCCCAGGGTGCAGCCAGAGCAGGACTCGAGGCAGGGGCATGTTTGTGCAGTTTATCCTCCAAAAGGAAAGCCTGCGAGGGGTGAGGGGCAGACTCCTCGCAGCGAAGGTGTTAACAAATAGCAGGTGATTAAACATGACAAGCAGTGACATTTCTGTGTGGGGTTCTCAGTACCAGCAATGCCAAGAATGAAGCTATAAACCCTGACATTTTGTGTTATGCACTGAGGTTTTTAATAGACATCTTTCTCTCCCTCCCCCCTGTTTATTTCTTTTATTCCTTTTTCCTTCTGTCCCCTTCCTTTCCTCTCTCTTCCTGACCCTCACTCTGGCTCTGCCCCATCCCAAGTGCCCCCCACCTCCTCTTCCCATCCCTCCCTCCCCACTCTTATCTTTGCTCTCTAGCTTCACCAGACTCATTTGTTCGATGGCCTTCACTTTTGCTTTTGTTTGTCTCTTCCTCCCTATTTTCTTGTTACACTTTTCCAAGATTTTTTGCTTTTGGTGGCGTCAGCGCCCCCTCCCCGCTCTCCCCTCCGCGCTCGGGTCGGTGCCATATGCAGCGAGTGTCTCCCAGACGCGCTCCCACCCGGTGTGCGCCCCCCGCACGCTCCCCTGCTCCCCCCACGCTCCCTCTCTCCTGCTCCGTCTCTCACATTCGCTCGCACTTGCTCTTTTCTCCCTGTGCTTCCCCTCTCCTGCTCTTCTTTGTCTTTGTTACTCCCTTCTGCTGTCATCCTCCCTCTGTCTGTTCTTTTCCACTCTCTCCCCTTCTCCCTCCCTTTCCTTTCTCTTTTTGGGGGCTGATGTAATTTGCCAACCATGGGCAGCCAGGCCAGTTGCTTGTCAGGGAGCAGGTGTCCCACCCCTGAGTGATGTTTTTGTTAATCACATTTTTGCCCTGACTCAGAAGCCGGCGTTTTGGACATTGGTTGGTGGGTTTTTTTTAAGGACAGGAGCTGAGGAGGCTGAGCTTTTGGGAACAGTTGCTGGGTTTGTACTAAAAGGACTGCAACAGTTGTTCTGCTGAGCAAGAAACGTTGGAACAACTGCAGATTCCCTCTCTCTCTCTCCATATCTATCCAAAGGGCATTTGGAGGTGACACCCAATGCACCGTCCCCCTTGCAGCCAGCTCTGATTGGAGCCAACAAGCTGCCACCGGCTCTGGGATTTGGGAACAGGGCACTCCTGCCACTGGAATTGGCCCTACCAAGCCCCTCTATTAGAAAAAAAACTTTTTCTCCTCTGCAGCCTTGTCCTGGTAGGGTTATGGGTACAAAATTAGCAATAATCCAGGGTGGCCAGAGCAGTCAAACACAGGGCTATCCTCCAGCAGGTCACCTGGGCTCCAGGACTCACTAGTAAAAGCCCAGCTACACGGCCTGAACATAAGAGAGGAGTCTCCAGGCACAGAAAGAAGAAGGGGTTGGTGGTGGTCCTTGGTCTCCCAGTCCATGCCCTGCCTGGCTCACTGTGTCTTACCAGGCTGGGATGCCTTCTGTGGAGAGGCTGGGTGACAGTGAGGATGCTTTCCACTAAGTGGGATGGAAACAGTGTGGGCAGGCCCGTCAGAGCCTGTCTCTGCTGCTGAATCAGCCGGGCTGTCACCACCAAGGCCAGAACCTTCCCCACCTGGCTGCCCCCAGTGACAGTCACACTGCAAAGTGCCACCTGGGGACTTGGGGCATCTCCAGAGGCTCTTTGAGTGGCACAGCGATTCCTTCTCACGTGGCTGTGGGAGTCTGTGCCTGTGCCCAGGTCCCTGGGGAGGATGTGTAGGGAGCTCCTGGGGAATTACCACACACAGGCTCTTGGTGCTGAACACATCCAGGACAGATGGGAGGCTCTGTGGGTGCACAGTGAGGACACAGGCTGTGGGCAGGAGGTCACCAGGGCCCCAGTGTAAAGGGCTCAGCAGGTATTTGAAATGAGTCCAAACTAAACTGCAGCTTCAGTCCCAGTATTTCCTCTTCCTTGCCTCTGCACTCGTTCTAAAAGTCAGAATACTTCCCTGTAAAGACCCGCCTTCCCATAAAAAGGCCTCTCCCTCCCTGTCCGCCCAGGTCTTATTGATCAGTCACCACAGACGGTGGCTGCAGCTTCAGTTGCCAAGTAGGGCAGATCGATAGAGACTTGGGATGGCATTTTTGGCAGCTGGGACATCTATTTGTCCCTCCTCCCACCCCACCATCCCTCTGGGAAATGACCAGCGTCACAGGGAGAGCAGGTGGAGCAAAGCCCTGTCCTTCCGCCTGCCTCTCACCTTGTCCTTCCCTGCCCTCCGTGCTGCAGCCACGGGCACAGGGACCTCTGTGGGTCCGTGTGAGGCTGCACAGGGCGTGGGGCACGTGCTGTGCTGGCTCCACCAGCCCCTCTCTGCCACTTACCTTTTGCAATGGCCAAGTTCACACTGTTGTGTACTGGTGCAATCCTGTGGCTCATTCCAGGCTCCCCGAGAGCAGGATTTGGCCCTCATTGTTTACGCAGTCTCTTTATTTAACAAGTGTTTCCTCCCTGCCTGGATTCAGAGTGACTCCCCTCTGCCCTTCTCTGCTGTGGCCATCAGTGCCATTGTCATCTTGCAGATGGGGAAAGCAGGGCACAGTGATGGGAACTGAGTTCCCGAAGGCCAGCAAGGGACTCTGTGCCAGAACTGGGACTGGGGCAATGCTTCTGGCTGTCCTTTGGCAGTGCTCAACCCCTTGGCTGTGGGCTTGGGACGCTGCTTCCCACTCAGGAGCCTGCCCAGGCTGCTCCATCTGTGTGGGCTGGTCTACAGCATGAACTGGGGGAACCAGAGGCAACGGGGAGCAGTGGGGAGCAGTGGGGAGCAGAGGGAGCTGTGCAGGCTTCCCCCGCTCCGTGGTGCCAGGAGAGCTGTTGGCTCTGCCAGGAGATGTCCTTAACCCTTGCCAGCCCCCCTGGCTGCAGAACTCTGGCAGGTGCCGAGCGCCACGCACAGAGTAGTTAATGAAATGAGTGTTTCGGGGAGGGGGGAGGGAGGCTCTGTACTGCACCCTGGGGCCCTGGGTTTATTAATGGTGACCTGCCATTAAAGACTAAAGTGCTAACCTGGTCATATTTAGCAGCTTTCAATGGTATCCCAGTGGCCTCCGCCTGCAATATCAACTCCTGCTTCCCCCCGCAGCCCCAGGCCGGCAGGAGCTGACTCCAGAGTTTCTCTGCTACGATGAGTCTGGTGGGCAGCACTAAGAATTCTCTGCGCTGCTGCTCCCAGACAGATTTCCACTCCCTTCTGCTGCTCCAAGCAGCTTCCCCCTCTTACTGCCAGGTCTTGCCAGGCAGTGCTTGGAAAAGAGGACCAAATCCTGGCATCTTCCTGATCCCCTTTACGCAGACAGAGCCTTGGGGTCACTAGGGGAGGGAGATGTGCCAGCACGAAGCTCGCAGGGTTTGGCCATGAAGGGGAGGCAAACTCAGGCTCTGCAAAGCACTTCGAGAGAGCTCTCTGAGAAAGCGCTGGCAAATTATCCCTCTGAGGTGGCAGGCTGGGAAACTAGGCAGCAGCTCTGCCAGACCTGATTAAAACAGGACTTGAGGCTAACAGCTTCAGGTCAGAGCAGGAGGGCTGCTCCCACTGCTGCTGTCCCTCGTGCTTCAGTCCAAGAGGGACGTGGAAAACGTAAGCATGGGGGGATGTCCCCTAGGGGACATCAGCAGTTGGATATTGCAGTGACAGGCACTTTAGAAAGATGCTGGGAGCTGCTGCTGCTGCTGGTCCAGGCAGGGATCAGTGTTAGCAGAAGAAAAAAAAGCCCCAGAGTCTCCTTGAAGCTAATTCTGCTCTTGATGCCTCCCCAGAAGCAAGATCCTGCTGTGCTCCGTGTGCCAACTGAGATTATTGCCTTCCCTGATCACTTCTTCCTGGATTAAAAACTCAGCAGAGTATTTTGCCATGTGTTATTCCAGGATACCCATTAGAAGCTCCACGTGGTGCAGACCCTGGCAGAGGGATCAGGGAATCACGGGGCACCTCCAGCTCAGGCTGTTCCTGCTGCTCAGGTCGGGAGGTGGGGATGCACCTGCCCCCTCACTCCTCTGTTTGGCCTGAGGTGGGGACATGAGCAGTGAGGCTGGGGGGATTCTCCTCTCTCCAGCAAGCCCTGTGAGCCACAGATCCCTTGTCCTCACAGCCCTGCCCTCCCTGTGGCACGTTTGTCGGTGTGGGCTGCAGGCCATTCCCCAGCAGAGCCAGCGAGGGCAGGGGCCTTGTTCCAGCAGAGAGCTCCGGCCCTCCCGGCCTCCCAACAGGACGAGTGCCGGCTTGGCAGCCAGGCTGGGGGCAATCCTCGCTCTCTCATTTGGCTCTGTGCCCCAGCTGATCTGGAGCCAGGTTTTGCTGTAATCCCTACATCCTGTTGCAGGTCCTTAATCAGCTGGAGCCAGCCTGGAAAAAAACCAAAAATCCCAAACCCCAAACTGTTGTGGTTAAAGCTCCCCGCTGCCGGGTGGTGGGAGGGGTGGGCAGCAGCCTTCCCGGGCTCCAGGTGGGAGGCTGCAAGGGCTGGGAGAGATTGCAGCTCCCTTGTTGGGGATGGAAGCAGAGAAAAGGGAGTGTGTTTCTGCTGGGGTTCTCAGCAGGACCCCATCGTCCTGTTCCCCTGCAGAGGGGATGGCTCTGAGTTTGAGGCATTGATTCCTCCTGTTCTCTCACTGCCCACTCAGCTATGGATGCTGCCCCTTCAACTCTCACTGGGCAGGCTTGGAAACTCTCTGGGTTGCTGTTGAGTTGTTTTTTTTCCCGTTTAATGCATAGAATAACACTGATGGGTCTGAACAGCTCCAGCCAGGCGACGAGGGGAAAGAATAACAAGCTCCTGAATGTCAGGCAAAATTATGGGCCATTGCTATTTAGGGTGAGTCTGGTGGATTTAGGGCCTCTCTGTTCTATTGTCCCAGCTGCTCTGAGCATTGGAGCAGGCGAGACACAAGTCGGGAATTTTATTGCAGAGCATGTGCAGGGGCAGGCTGGTTCTGAGCGTTTCCGGAGGGGAGCGTAGTGGGGGAGAGGGGACAGTCTCTGTTGGGAAGTTGGTGAGGTCTGATACTGAGGGGAGGTAGGAGGCTGGAGGTCCTGGGGAAGTGGTCATCCAGCAGGGAAGAGAGCCCCTTTGCTTCCTGTTTTCTGTCAGGATTCAGCTCCTGACACTGATCACACTCCCCAGTTCTGTGTAGGGTTGGCCTCCCTCCGTCAGACCTGGGCTGGCTGTCCGGCTGCCATGTCCCTTGGCAGGCCCTGCTGTCCCCCCTGCATCTCAAGAGGTGCTCAGCCCCTTGCCTTCTCTTGTGAAGCACTCAGGGATGTAGTTTGTATGAAAGACAGAGCCTAAATGCATGTGTTGAATGAGGATTAGGGGTTTTGGTGCCGTCCCTTGGATGGCTTTTGGCTGGTGCTGGTGATGTAACCAGGGCTGGCACTGTGCTCACCCGGCCTGCCAGGTGTCAGGGGGAAGGGCCCGGCTGAACAGCCCAGGAGAACACAGAGAGGGTGAAGAAGGTGCTACACAGTGGGATAGGAGTGGGTCGTCCATGGGAAAGTGAAGCCTGCATGCGTCCTGAACAGGGTGTATCCTGAGCTTCCAGATTCTGGCAAATACATTCTGTCCCCTGCCAGGGTGGGGAGGAGTGGCAGAGCAGGAAAGCCATTCTTGCCTGGCTGTCGGCACAGGCGTGAGGCTCGGCAGGGTGAATTCTTTGCTTCTTTGGGGCTCTTTTTATTTGACCGGATTAAAAAGCCTATTTGAGTTTCTTAAACCATTTAATCTAAAATCCCCAGGTAGATGCGCCATTGGATTCAGTTTTAAGCTTATAAACAAAATAGGTCTGTGTTTGTCTCTTCTTCATTTTGTTGTAAAGAAGCGAGGGTTTGACCTGTCCTCCCTGGAGCCGGGGGGGGAGCTGGGCTTCTGGTGCTTAGGAATCCCCTTGAGCTTTCCAGGGGTGGGAGGTGTGGAGTCTGGGGTGCTGCTGTGACCTTCCTGCAGCTCCAGGGCAGGTGTGTGTGTGGCTGGGCAGGTGCTGGGAGGAGGAAACAGGGGCCAAGCTCCATTGGCTGCTTCCCAGGACTCAGCACCTACATGGAGTGCTGAGCACAGGTGAAACCCCATTAGGACCACTGCTCTGCAATTAGTGTGGGGAGATGGGAAAGGAGAAGACCAGAGAAAATGGGATGAAAGCATGGAATGGTCTGGGTAACTCTTTCCAGTTCCCACTGTCCTCTGAGAGGAGCTAGTTCTCCTCTTCTGCTCCCAGCATACCCAGTTCCTTCCACCAGGGTTTCCTCCTGTGTCCATCCTCTCCACCCACTCGGGGTTCTTCTCCTCTGCAGTGCTCTGTGGCTTATTGCTGCCACTCCCTGTGCCTCAGAGGAGGTTTCATGGGCATGAGACCAGTTGGGATTGCTCTCAGGGCAGCCCAAAATGGGGCAGCTCACAATTTGTGTTCGCAGGAGAGAGGTGCTGATGATGCCCATGGGAGCTGCAGGAATGTTGCAGCTCTGTGGCCCACAGCGCCATGCTTCTGACAGCAGCTGGTGCCAGATGCTCCGAAGGAAGGTACCAAACCCACAGCAGGCAGATGTAAGATGATCTGCCCCTGTGTCCCCTTGATGTCCTTTCCGTGTGTCCACAGGGACCACGTCCAGTCAGTGATGCCTGTGTGGGGTGGCAGTGGCAGTACTCAGACCAGCCTCAGCAGCAGGAGAAGTGTCCCTTCCGGATGCTGTCCCTAGTGCTGGGAGCACAGCAGGAAGGCTGGACCACTCAGCTCCCTCTTGCAGCCAAGGAAAAGCTCGTCCAGCATGGCTGGAATGAGGCCGGGAGGGCAGGCTGAGCTCATCCCATGTGAGCAGAGAGGCCTCCTGTGTCCAGGGCTCTCTAGGAGATGCTTTCTGAAAGAGAATGGTGGGAACAAGACTGTATCTTCCCCCCCTTCCTTCTCCCAAGGACCTGGAGACAGACAGAGGGACAGGCATCTGTCCGATGGCAGCTTGAATAGGAGGGAGCCCTGTTGGCTTTGCCGAGGGAGCCTCTTTCTATATGGAAATGAAGAATTTAGGCTAATGGAGCTCAACCATCTCTAATTTTGCGATGGCAGGAGGATTTTGATTGAAAGTAATTAAGCAAGCTAGCTGTAAAATTAATTAAAGCAAAAGGGGGGGATTTTTTTATTGGATTGGATAGCGATATAGCGGCTGTCAAATGGGGGACGGATGGGGGTGACCTGAATTCTCTGCCCTCCCTCCTCCCACTCGGGACGTTTATGTCACTTTAATCTCCTTACAGCGGCTGGTGTGCATTTGTTTGAAATAATCAAGGAAATATGGTCAGAAATTGTCAGCTTTCAGATCTAATTTACCTGACAGCCCTGCGCGGACCAGTAAGCCTCTGTGTGCGTGTGTGAGAGCGTGTGTGTGTGTGGTGCATGCGACTGTGTGCTCATGGAGGACTCCTTGTCTCCCTTCTCCCCTGGTTGTATTCATTCTGTCTTCTCGTGACTCCTAGCAAAAATACTTCTGGCACATCTGGGACCACCCTGCACCTTGCAGAAAAAAAGAAATAAGTTTGACAATTTTCCTGTGGTGGCTTCTCCACCCCCACCTTCCCATCACTGCCTCCTCCCAACCTGCTGCCTCATCCTTGCACCATAACCAGCTTTAGGGTTTAGGCAATATAGGATTAGGGGAGGTGGCTGTAATTCTTTATTCCAGATGGCTGGCAACTGCTAAACCCACTGTCACAAGCACCGAGTTATAAAAATACTTAAATTAGGCCCTTTGTTTCAGCCCATGTCCCTGCCAAGCAGCTCTGCCGGTGTCCTGCCGGGAGCTCAGCTTGCACAGAACAGGTGGGACTCTGAGTGCAGACTGTAATGCTGCTGGGGAGAGGCTTCTCCGGACTCACACCTATCTGGATTCCCTCGCTCAGCTCCATCTGCTTCCTTTTGCCTTTAGTTCTTCAAGACAGATCCTGCTGCAGGAACAAGCTGGGCAGCAGTTCACCCCCTTAGCAGGTGAAGATCCCAATCCAGGGGCATACGAAGCTGCAGCTCCTGCACATCTTGCTGATGGAGGGGCAGTGCACACTCCTGACAGGGATCCCGGGTTTCCCCTCTGGACCAGGCCCTGCAAGAACCCAGCAACCTGAGCCTGGTTCAGAAAGTGGGGAGGGAGGGCAACTACTGGAGGGGCAGTGTTTCCTCAGAGTGGTGCCTCACATCTGTCTTGCTAGGTTGGCTCTTAGGGTTATTATTTATTATTTATTATTGTTCATTAGGCGCTGACAGAGTTGGGGCCTTTGTTTGTTTTGTTTGGGTCTCCATTTAGAGGCCTTTGCTGAGGCAGACGCCGGTGCCAAGACCTCCGGCGCTTTTACAATTACAGCCCGTGATCCTATTGTATTGTTTATGTAATGACTCTCAGTCCCGAGGGATTCTGCAGCCTTTCTTAGGCCAGAGCACCCAGTACCTGGCAGAGAGAGTGCAGGGCAAGTGCTGGCCCCTCGTGCCAAGGAAAATCTCTGGGCTTTACATCCCGAGGGATCATTAATACATAGACGGATCAGGCTGGACCCGCTGCGAGGATCCACGTGCAGGGAAGTTGATTAAGCTGCTTCAGAGGGAGCAGATGATTCCTCCCTGCCTGGTCTGTGTGGGCCTGGGGGTGTCATGGTGGCTCAGACCTGCTGCTCTGGCTGTTGGGTGTCTGTAGCCCACCAGTCTGGATACGGAGAGCTGAGTGACTGGTCTTTGTGGGACAGCTGACATGGCCAGTCCCTGAGTGTCCCAGGGCACCCCAAACCATTTCAGAATAGGGATTGAACCTTCTACCCTGTTAAGCAGATGTGTGGAGGGCTTCTCACCAGCTCTGTGACCTGCAGGACATGGGGCTGTGCTGAGGTGGGTGATGAGCTCATCACCGTGATTCCTGGGGTTCATTCCAGCTCAGCCACTGATTTGCTCTGTATCCGTGACCATGCGAGTGCACAGCTTTGTGCCAGTGCTTCCTCATCAGTGTAATGGGCATAATTAGGCTTCCCTGATTGAAGATGGCGCCGAACACTGAGTGTGCTGGCAGATTGTTTTCTTTTGTTTAAAGGTCCTTTCTGAAAACAGGAGGTAAGACCCAATTTTAGAGTGTTGGTTCCTACATCATATTCCAAACATTTGTGGGTTAAAGTCTGACAATATCGAGCCCTTTCCTTCTGGGACAGGCCAGCTCTGAAGAGTTGGCTTCTCCTACACCTAACAGAACAGAGTTAGGTGAAGACTTAATGTTTCTGAGCACTGTCTGCTCTCTATTCAGCAAAATACAGGACGTGGCACTGCTGATCTTCTGTGTTAATTACAAATATAACAGAATGTAACATCAAGAATAGTCTAAATAATTTCATGGCCTGTTAACCAAGAGAGAGTTTGAGTTCTGGGACGTGGACCAGGCTACCACTGATAATGGTATCTGAAGTCAGTGGTGTCTGGAAGGAGGTTCATACTGTGCTGGCTGCCCCGATTTCCTTCTGTAGATTGCAAGACCAGATGATTAACAGTGCATTAGATAATTTTCTAACATAACATTCCCTACAGGCAGTTACTGGCATTGCTGTAGAGACATCCTGAACGCCGTGTTGGAAAAGGAAGTGCACAGGACAGTCTTTCTGCATTGTGAACATGTTTGAGACCCCCATGCAAAGCTGTGCTCTGTTCTGACTCCAAGTCTCCTCAGACATGGCCGAGGAAAATGCACGTGAGTGCTGACCTGGGGGCACCCTCTGTTGTTCTTTTTGCACCTGCTTGTACCTGTTCAACACCTCTCTCCTCTCAAGCACTGCCACTCTCTCTGCCAATGAGTCTGGAGACCCCGACTCCAGCACAGCCAGGAGCTGGGAGACATCCCATGGCTGGGTGAAAGGGATGAGAAGTTCAGATTTGGAGGGCCTGTCTTCTGCTCCCAGTTTGGTGTGAGTGGCAGTGGAAAGGCATAAGCTCCCTTCTCCTGTCACAGACATGGTGCCAGCTGGGAAATCATTCTGCTGAGCTGAGCAGGGACATGGGTGTGGAGCACCAGAGAGGGATCGAGCCCAGTGGCTTGGGGAGAGCCGAGGGACTGAGCTGAGTGTCTGACATACGGGATGGGTTGATCTTGCTTGCTTGTGCTCAGGACTGGAGATGAGCTGCCCATCCTCAGTCTGAGGGGCAGGAGAGTCCTTCAGAGAGCAGACTGGCAGCCCAGCTCACATCAGTGCAGAGAAAGCTTGGGAATGTGCAGGGAGACCTCAGGAATGACTCAGGTGGACAGACACCTGTGCCTGCCTTTACTGGGGAGGCAGTCCAGGCCCTGAGCTCTCACACAGCATCCTGCTCCAGGGCTGATCCTGGCTGCTGTCCCTGTGCATCCAGCAGGCTTGGGGTGGCAAAGGGGAGAAAAAGCCAGGGCCAGTGGCTCAGCTGAGCAGGGGGTTCAGGCAGAGGCTGCCCTGCCTGACCTGCAGTGGATTCAGGGGCAAGTCTGAACCAGCCAGTTCCACTTAATTTCCCATTGAGGCAGAAAAGTCACAGAGAAAATAAAAATGTTGCAACAGAGGGTTTGGGGATAAGAGGACTTAGTGTTGCTGGCCAGACAAGGCAGTGGGTGATGACATATCTGCCATCCCATTTACCTTCCTGGCAGTGGGACCCAAGTTGCTCATGAGGCTTCAAGAAGGCTTTTGTGAAGACATCCTGAGCAGGATAGAGGAGTGCTGAGTGGGGCAAGGCAGTGAGGGGGGCATGGAGAGCCATGTGTTACGCTTGCATTTCAACTGCTGGGGCCCAGTTAAAACACAGGTCTAAGGGAGAAGGGCATCTGTGTCTCTTCAACTCGGCCTCTCCCCCTTTGTTTCCATCTCATGTCCTCCCTGGAGCCCCATGCAAGTTTATAAATTTACACCTGAATGCAGTAAAATCACCGAGGTTACCAGGGTATTGGTTTCATTAATTCCGAACCCTGCCATGCCAGCCCGCCACCCTGGCACTCGTTTACAGGGCTGTCATGGCCAGTGCAGGGCTTCCTCATGGCTTATTAAATCAGCAGCTTGGAAGTCTGTGCAAAATTCATGGAATCATAGAATGGGTTAGGTTGGAAAAGACCTTTAAGTCACCAAATCCAACCATTAACTTGGCACTGTGAAGCCCGCCCTGAAATGGGGGTTAATTCCAGGAGGTGGGAGCAGGCACCCAGTGTCCTCACTCCTTCATGCTGCTCCCCAGACAGACCAGGGTGCAAGGTCCTAGACTTGGGAGAGGGCTTTGTGGGAGAGGCTGAAGGCAGCACTCCCTGAGTTCCCTCTGCACAGGAGATACACCCTCACGGAGCTGTCTTTTTATTTGCAAACTGAGCAGTTGTACTGGAAGAGATTTAGCAAACATGGGACTGCACAATGCTGTGTGTACTGAGTCACACATCAGGGCTAGAGCCAACTAGCACTGTGAGCTACTGAGGCAAACATTGGAGAATAGTTACAATAGGCACCAGAAATATCTTCAAATGAGATCTTTCTGCATTGCTGCATGTTGGGTAACAGGGAGGGCTGACAACCCAAGCTTAAATTCTACCCACATGCTCTAGAACTCATCCTGGGTAAGGCAGGCAACTGGGATGGGAACAAAGCAGAAGAAAAGCAGGTTAGTTCCTGTAAAAGAGCCCTGATTAGCCAACTTCACAGAGATTGGGAAAGTCCTGGCTCTGGCAAGGCACTAAGGATTGACCCTCTGGTCCTGGCTCTGGCTGCATTGCAGGAGAGACTGACCCCAGATGTAGTAACACTGCTGTGCCCCTCACACCTGCACAGGGCCAGGGCAGGATTGGTCCCTACAAGGTGTCTTCTGCCAGGTTTTAAAGCTCCTGAGCAAGACAGTTACTCTTGGGATCTCTTGTAGATGGTCTCCCTCTTGGCAGGATTTTCTCAGGAGTTTGCTCTGTGGTTGCTCTTTCCTCTCCACCACTCTTTAAAGTAAAGGAGCCACTTCCCCAAAGCCCAGCTCTGGTTTCAGAGACACAACTCCCCAAACTTGGGTTCTGGAGGCTTGTCCAGGCCATCTCAGCAGAATGGGCGAACAGGCTGAGTGCAGGGCTGGTAGTGAGCCCCAAATCCGGCTCAGTCCCCTGCCAGGTGACCCTTCAGCGTCCTTCCCCCAGTGCCCAAACCCCTCCTTGCCATCCTGCTGCTCTCTACACCCTCGTGCTGGGGCTGGGCTCGCACCTCCACAGCCCCTTCCTGCCTTCCAGCTCACCACCTCTCCCCCTGGTTTTGCAGACGTTTTTTCTGCCAGCACAGGGCACTGAAAAGTGCTGGCACTGCCAAAAACCCTGTGTGCACTACGACTCCCCAAACATCCCTTTATTTTTATTGTTCTGTTAATTACTGTTTAAACTTTAATAAGTCACTTCGTCAGGAGGGGGGACCTGCAGTGAGGTTTCTGTGCAAACACTGGGCCCGGCAGTGACTCTGGTGTAACATAACCCTTTATACAATGTGGGAATGTTTAGACTGTAACAGAAACTTGTTATTTTAATGACAGTTAAAGGGGGAAAAAAAAGAAAGGAGCGAATGAAAAAGGGAAGCAAGTTTGTTGGGGAAATGGCTCATCTCAATCTCTCTGTCTGGCCTCTTTTCTCTGGGCTTTAATGAGAGCTGGATAAGGAGGCTTTATGGCTTCTGTTGAGGCAAGTCTTGTTCCCAGAGATGCCCTATACAAGGCAGTATGTGATCCCCTCAGTTGTGCAGGGTGAGGCCAACAGCAGAGAGATGCTGATGGAAGCAGCATGGCTTGATTTTGCTCAGAGGCAGCAGCAGATGCCTAAAGCCAATTTGAGCTCAGTCTAATTATTCTGACCCACACAGGAGACTTTCCCCTTCCATCCAGAGCTTCTTCCACTGGTTAAGTTTTTAAGTAGCTGTGCTGAAACAGATGCTGGCATGTCATAGATAAGAGGGTCCAACATCCCATGGAAAAATGGACCTTGAAGTGAGAAAATGATGCCTTATTCTGACTCTTGAAAAGGAGGGACCATGGAGACCTGAGAGAGGGAAAGGGAGAGAACCTGGCTCAGTGTTGGCAGTGGGAGAACAGAGGGTTCACAGGCATCCTTGGTTTTGGGCTGTGACTGTTGACATCTGTATTCTCTGAGGTAGTGGAGGTGCCTGTGCAGTGGCTGCTGTCCCTGCATCACAGCACTGAAGTCACCTCCAGGTTTGGCTGGGCTATATTTAGCCCTCGCTATAGACAACACCATATAGAGTGATATATATGATCTGAAAACCTTCAACTCCTGCTGACCTCTGCTGCTGCAGTGCAATCCCCCAAATCTGTGCAGTCTGCCTGAGGAGTGACGCAAGAGCAGGAGAAGGGAGAGCTCCTGTGTTTCCCCTGGCAGGTTCCATGGTCCCCTCCCCAGGGTGGTCACCAGTCCCTGGCACTGCTGGTCCCCTGGGCAGCCCAGCTTTTTGTGCCAGCCCTGGCTGTCAGGCCCGCAGGGAATGAGGGAGGGGAGGGGTACAGAGGGTGTGGACTGGGGCACCAGAGCTTTGGCAGGAGATGCTGGGGAGGAGGAATATGGAATGGTGTTGGGAATGCTGGAGGGAAGAAGCAGGAGAGGAAGAGTGCCCTAAGGCTGAGGCTGGGAGGGAAGGGGGGCACACAGAGAAAGCTTTTGGAGGGAAGGGGAGGTTAGGAGGGTGGACTCCAACTCATCGCCAGGAGTCCAGTCCCTCTGTTCAGGAACCATCTCCCCTCTTTGCTGAGTTTCTGACCAGAGCAGGAGCCTGGGGACTTGCGCTCCATAAAGCTTTTTGGTGAGGGTGAGTGTGGGTGGAGGGGAGGGATGAAGTCCTGGCCCTCAGGGAGTGTGCTTTCCCAAGTGGGTGAGCATGCAGGGAGCAGCCAGAACAGCTCATGCTCTCCTCGCCCGCTGCCGGGGCTGTGATTGTTATTGATTGGCTTTGCTGTTCTCGGCACTTTGTGTTTTTCCAGCTGAGCATTGGCTGCCCTTTGAATTTTATTTTTTATTATTTTTATTTTGCCTCTGCTTTCGGTCAGATACCCACAACCATGGCAGGTGGGGCAGGTGTGTGCCCAGCCCTGTGCCAGTCAGCACTGGGGGGCTGTGCAGGGGTCTGTGTAAGGTACAAACCTGCTGTCACTGGGATTGAATCCATAGGTCTGTGTTATCTCTGGATGTGTGTCTTGCAAAAAGATAAAGAAATTGGCTCTTGTAGAAAAACCAGTGTCAAGGCTTCATGTTGGAGCAAACTATAGGAACATACACAGGGATTTCTCATGCTTGGGCATGTACAATGTATAGCTGGCTTGGGGTGCATGAGCTTCAACCCCAAAGCCAAAGGGCCAAGGGAATCCCTAGCTGGAGAAATAGTTTTGTCTCATTTCCAAGGTGTGGTCATGACTTCCAGACCCCGCCGAGCCCCTCGTGTTGGGCTGCTCTGCCTCCAGCCATGCACTGGGGTCCGTCCTCTGCAGAGCTGTGCCTGCTCACGGGGCAGCGGCAGGAGCCATCCCTTCAGGAATGGCATTTTCCAGGTTCCTCTGTGAGGCTGAACATGTCCCAGCTGCAAAAATAACTAGCCTATATACCCTGTGGAAACAGGAGCAGCAGCGACACATCTGTCTGGTCTGGGCAGAGCCAGCTTGGAACTAGTGCCCCAAAGGGGCATCGAGCGGCTGCGAGCTCCTTGCCAGCGTGCAGGAACCCAAAATAGAGACCTCTGGGGAGGACTAGCCCTTCGCAGGGTGAAGCTCTGCAGTGGGCAGAGCAAGAGATACCTCTGGGCCTCTTGCAGGACCAGTGGGTTCCAGCAAGACATTAATATTGACTGGCTTCCCTGGCCCAGCTGCGGGGCCTGCTGGCACCGCCTGGCACCCGTGTCCCCCCGAGCACCCCCGGCCTCCCCCAGCCCCTCCTGCCTCCCCCGTGGCCACTGGGGTCACTTTGGTTGGAGAGCACAAGCAGAGCTCAAGGATAGAGCCCCCTGGACGGAGCCAAGGAGCCACCGAGTAAAAACGCTGAGGTTTTCCTTTTCTGTACAGCGCGTTTCCCTAAATTGCCTTTGACTGTGTGCATCGCTAATGAAAGTTTATGCCCTTGTTAGAAGGACAGGCAGGTCCGTTCCAGTTAGGGCTGGGTCTATCCTTCTGCCAACTGCCCTCCCCGGCACACACACACACACACTCTCGCTCGCTCGCTCTCCCTGGTGAATAAGTGGAGGCTGTTATAAAAAAAAAAAAAAGAGGAGGGGAAAAAAATTTCCATATTTGTGTAAGTTGCTTTAAAAGCATTTTATCATGTCATAAAAAAAAAAGGAAAGTACTCTCGGAAATTGATCCTGCACACGAGCCCATTGGACAGAAGGACGTTGGGATGTTAATGGCTATTTTGCTCCAGGGTGGCTTATTAAAAAATTTATACATAAATGCTTAAAATTGCATAAATTATTTAAAAAAAAAACATAGTAAGCAATTTGCAATCCCGATCCACTTTTCCTCTTTTTCTTTCCCTTGTCGTTCTTTTCTTCCCTTCTTTCTTACAAAAAAAAATTCCTTCCCCCTCCTCTCACCCTTGTCCCCTCCCTGTCTGAAAATGTGATGTGTCCAAAATTGTACATGGTTGTGGGTAAAATAAATAAGATTTTAAATGGTACCCGCCACTGGCCAGCAGAGCTTGCTCCAAGGGGCAAATTAAAAAAAAAAATTTAAAAAAGAAGAGGGAAGAAGAAAAAAGAAAAGAAAGAAAGAAGTTTAGATATGATGAGTGTTTCTCGCAGGCGTGGAATGTCACCCACATATCCTGGAGATTGTACTGGGGAGGTTTATGATGGTTTCCCATTGATTTGTTTCCCCGACGCAGCTGCCGACCTCTATTGAGGGACAAACATAATCAGCACTGACGCAAATTAGATGGTTATTCGTTTTGAAAATTGACAGAAAAACAATAAAAAAGATGAAATGCTCCCAAATCAATAGATATAATGAAATTCAAATAATCCGAGAGATGAGGTCTCCATGGCAACTGATAATGTGGAAAAGAAAACAATTTAATAAAGGACAGACACACTTTGAAAACAGATTGGGCAAAGGGAAGGCGGGGGGGCGAGGGAGCAAGGGGGGCCGTGGGGTGGGTGGCGGTGGGAGGGGGCAGCGGGAGGAGGTGGGGGGAGCCCGAGCCGCTGCCTCTCCGGTTGGTTAGCGGTGCTGTAGTGAAGGATCACTGTCCATCCCAAGGACGCTTGCCATAATTAAGAGAGGCTTTCGGTCCAGAAAGTGCAGATTCAGGTTTTAATACACAAAATTATTTCAGGAGCACTGAATCGGAAAGTCGTTTGTTATGACCTTCCTGAGAGGCCTGGAGCAGGGCATGTTGGAGGCGCGGCGGCTGAGCCAGCTGAGTTATGGCATATTTGTGTTTTTATAGTGCGGAGGGGAGGGGGGAAGGGGGGAAGAAGGTTAAACAGTATTTACAGCTCAGTTGTTTTCAGAAAGGAAAGAGAAATAGAGTTCATGAAAAGATGCGAGTGGAAGAGAGAGGGAGAGGGAGAGATCCCCTGCCCGGCACACACGCTCTGCTGGGACACCAGCTCCAGGGAGACACTCCCCCCTGCTCTGTTTGCCTGAGGGTGTGAGGTGCGGGTGGGCTGGGGTACAGAGGGGGCTGTGGTGGGATGGGGAGCGTGTCTGTCCCTGCTGCCGAGCCTGTCTGCACGGTCCAGCTGGGAGCCCACTGTCTTCTCACTCCAGGCTGCAGAATAACCCACTCCTGGCATGCTGAGACTGGGAGAGTGAGTGAGTGAGTGAGTGAGTGAGTGAGTGAGTGAGTGAGTGAGTGAGTGAGTGAGTACACGCAAGTGTTCTGCACTCACACTGGTCCCTGCCTGTGTGGCTGCACGTGGGGCTACTGGTGGGCCCTGTGTGGCTACTGGTGGGCCCTGTGTGTCTGTCTGTACAGCCGTGTGTGGATGTGACACCTGTCCAGTCACAGCTACACACGTTCTGTGCAGTAGCATGTGCTCTGTGTGCACCCGTGGCACAGCACAGTTGAGTGTGTCTGTGCTGGCTCATGTGTGCCTCTGTGTGTGGCTGTGCACCTGCATGGCCACGTTCCTGGCCACGTGTGTGCTCCCACTGCTGGGTGTTCGCAGTCAGTGATAGCACAAGTGCGTGGCCAGGCTCACGGGGACAGGGCAGATAAGAAGATGAGCCCTAATGACCCAAGGAAGAGCAGCAAGAGGCGAGGCAGGGAATTAGTGGGGTGTGAGCAGGGGGAAGCATGGGGTGAGTGCCCACATGGTTGGCGAGGAGCTGCTCTCCCTCCCGTGCTGCTCTGACAGCACTGCTGAGTTAACAACTCAAGGATGAGCCACTGCTCTCACACAAGAGCTCGCTCTCCTCTGGCCAACCGTGAGCCTCTTCCACACGGGCAGGATGGACACGCGTTTCTCCAAGTCACACTGTGCAGTGTTTGCTGGTTCCAGACGTCTCTGGGGATTCAAGAGCCCCTGAGCTCCCAGTGCTGTGTGGGACGGGTGCCTGCTCTCTGGGTTCACAAAAGACTCCCAGCCCTCCTTGGGGATCACAGATGCCTCTGAATCCCCAGCCCAGAGCAGTTCCCTGCTCGCATACAGCTCAGGCAGTGCCCGGGGCTCTGGCCAGGACACAAGGCTGAGGTGCTCTGGGTTGCTGTCTGTCTGCAGCTCTCGCTGAGCTCTCCCCTCCTGCGGGCTGACACACTGATTTACTTCGCAGGACCTTGAAAGACCACAATAATGAACTTTCTCTGGCCCTGTGTTTCTCAGTGATGCAACAAGCATTCAGCTCCCAACTCCCATTTAGCTCCCAATTAATTAGGAGTCTTCATTCTTTGTTGGGTCTGAGCTTAGTAGTGCTGAAAGGGATTGCAAATTACTCTTAAACTGCCAACCAACTACCAGCAGGGTCTGAGGGACCCTATTTTAAGAGGGGGCTCACTTAACCCCTGCCCTCAGTTAGGGATGAGCCCAGTCTGACACCAGGGAGCTGCTCTGCACTGACTTTGGCTTCACAGGGAGTTTTCCAAGGGCCACAGCCGGCCTGCGGGGACCTCACGGTGATGAGCTATTACTCTTCACTCTCCCTTTTGTGTCTTTCCCCTTGGTTTTCTTCACAACCTGTGTGGAGATTGATGGCAGGATTGTGATGTAGATGTTAGCAGTTCTGCTTGATTTATAGAGTTACTTAGGCTGAGTGAGGCCACTTATGCTCCTCTGGATAGTAAACCTTTTAACTGGACTAAAGAATTAATAATAAATAAATAAGGCACGGAGGAGAAACTGGATCAGAAAAGCTGATCCTCTTGGCTTTATGTTATCTGAAAGAAAGACTCTGAGGACAGAAGGCTCCCAGAGAGCTGCTGCTCAGCCTGGGGAGCCCAAGACCCCGCTCGCTGTGTCAGGCTGGAGCACTGAGAGCAGCTTTTCATGAGGAGGAAACTGTTGAAATGTCTTATCAAAGATCCTGCACTGACAGATGAACTGGGAAGTTGGCTGCAGGACACAGGGGACTTTTGAGCTTCAGTCTGTCCTGTATCACTGCTTTTCCTCTGCTGTTACTTGAATTGCAGTGGTGCTAAAATTGCAAAGGCGCCAAGCCCACTGAGCTGGGCAAGAAATCCTTGTCCAGTGGGCAACCATCTCAAGGGACCCAGCAGGTCAAGGGCAGAAGGGAAGCCTGTGTGATGTCCTTTGCCCAAAGAGAGGGAGGTCAGTAGCAGAGCAGGGAGCAGAACCAGAGTTCTTCACTCCGTTTACCACTTGTTTCCCTCTTCTTCTCACCTCCTTTTGTTAATTCTGGAAGTTCCCTGTGTTACTTGTATGCAGAAAGGGGCTTATTTTGTGCCCTCTGGGGGTTCAGGGCACACGAGTACAGAGCAGGGCAAAGGGGAGGGCAGAGACGAGGAGCTTTGCCTTGGCACTTGGGGGTGAGCGGCGGGTTCTTTGCGGCTCTCCCAGTGAGGAAGCCGGGGGTAGACAAGATCAAAGCACATTTAGGATCATTTTTGAGATCTGCCTAGGAAAAGGTTCAGACGTGCGTTACTAAAGAGCTGTGAAGAAGGATTAGTCCTGTCCTTGCTCGCAGTTGAACCACTTTCCCCACCAGCTGTGCCAAATGCCTGTGAAGAGCTGGTGGAGCGGCAGCAGAGCAGGTCAGCGGCAGGTGAGGAGGGAGTGTGGCAGAGGCAGCCCCGGGCAGGCCGGAGAAGGGCCCCGTGTGGGGCTGTGCTGGAGGGGCAGGGAGCAGGGCCGTGCTGCAGTGGGGTGCACAGCGCAGTGCCCGCTGCCCGCAGGTGTCCCTGCTGCTCCGCTGCCTCCCCTCGGCGCTCCAGCACGGACGGACTGCACTCTGCGCGCTCCGGAGCACTTGGACTTGCAGCCCATTGCACCACTGCAGCAGGAGTGGCTGTGCGAGGGCCAGCTCGCTCCTAGTGTGAGGTCTGCACTGCCTTTCTCTCCCTGGCCAGTGATATATGGCATAAATTAGGCCTCTGAAGGGGGATACTGCATCCTTAAGAAGAAATATGTCCTCATTTTTCTTAAACACCGTTTGCACTGAGTGAAATGTTTAGAAGGGACGCTGAGGGATAACTTTATTTCTTACTAGGGAGTTCAGAGCCGTTCAGTTAAACCCATAAAACACTGGGAGTAGGGAAGCTGACAGCCTGCCCGTGCATTAGAAAAGCCATTACTCATCTAGGGGAAATTCACCCCATGCTGGAGCCTCGAGTTACCAATGGGGTGGTCCAGGGGAGGACACGGGATCATCTCCCTCGGCCATCTAAGGGGTCAGTAGGATGTTCAGAGGTGAAAAAGACTCTGTAACAATCCAGCACAGTGATGGAGTGCTGGTACGGAGGTCTCAAAGCACTGAGTAAAGCTCACTGGTGGATAATCATCCTCATTCCCCTCCTCTGCATGGGCAAACTAAGGCACAGAAGGCTGGGGGGACTGATGGTTACACCGTGATTGGAAGCCAGCCCTCTTGGCTCTTAACCCCCAGCTTAAATCACCAAACCCAAATTCCCTTCCAGAGGCAAGGAGTGAAAGTCAGGAGCCCTGACTGTGCAAGAGTCTGTGTTCTCTGGTGGAGTCAGGAGTCCTGGCCCCACCTTCGTTTGTCCAGCATTCAGCCCTTTGTTCCCAGTGGGATTTAGAAAATCCTCTGGAAGATGAAGGCAAGGTTTTGTAGGTGATAGCGATGGGAATTCCTGTCTCAGATGATGGTTGGTGATGTGATGGGCTGTGTTGTAGGTGTGTCTGGGTGGCCTTGTGCTCTCACACATCACCTGGCCAGTGCAGGCTGCCAGAGCTCCCCCAGTGACTGGTTGTCCGAGGGGACAGGGCCACCCAGGGCACCCAGAGTCATGGCAGACTAGACATCGGCCACCAAGAGGGTGGTGACTTTATCGCTGATATTTTATTTTGGAGGCTTGACACCAAAAGATTTAATATTTGTTTGAAATGAGAAACAGTTCTCAAATGAATTTGGAGAGCCTGGGAATTAATGTCAGCCCCCCCCTCCCCTCCCTAAACACCCCTCCTCCCCGTCAGCTCAGTCCCCCCCCTTTCAATTTCTGAAGCCTGCTCATTTGAATATTTATAAATATCAGTAAATTATTTATTGTAGCAATCTGCTGTGCCATTTCACCAATCGCCGTTAACACTTTAGGGCTCGCTCTTCAGGAGGACGTGGCTGCAGGAGACGGGCACTGGGGAGGGGTCCTGCCTTCTGGATGTGATGCTGGGAGGGGTTCCCTCTGTGGGTGGCAGTGGAAAGCTTGGAATGTTTGCAGGAGAGGATGGGAACTCTCTGCCTCCAGTACCAGGGGACACTGTGAGAGGACACAGCTGGAAAGGGAGGCTCGTGTTGATGGGGAGGGCAGCGAGGGGATGGCCTGGAGGGGTGGGCTGTTTGCTGCAGCGTGGGGGCACCTGCTTTAGAGCTCAGCACTCACCCCTTTATTTGTAGGTTCTGTTCCCGTGAGGAGGAGAATTCCTCCTGGTTTGCCCTGTCCCATTCCCTCCCTCCATAATTACACTTCTGCACTGGGACTACACACTGCTCAGAGATGATCTGGCTGTTTCTGTTTGGGGAAAGGAGCGGCTCCCCGAGTTCATGAGCTGTTCTCTTGGAGAAGCCTTGCCAGCAGCACTGGAGCAGCCACGTGGGGGGGTGGGAAACAGGGGCAGCCTGGTGGGCTGGCAGCCCCAGAGCTGGGCACCAGCACCTCCAGAGCCCACGCACTGCCCTGGGGGGGTGTGTCACCCACTGGCCAGCACTGGTCCCTGTGCACGGCCTCTCCCCAGAAAAATACAGCTGAACTGTGCAGCTGAGGAGGGTGAGCACAGGGGAGCAGGACAGGCTCACTGAAGGGAACTGGCACTGGTCTCTGCCCCTTTGGGCCAGGGCTGAACCAGGCTCTGGGAGCTGGAAATAGGGAGCAAAGGGGCCCCTTGTGTGGCTGGAGATGCCAGTGCGACAGGAGAAGGTCAAGCAGTGGGGAATGCAGGAGACTGCTCTGCCATGGGCACAGGGGCAGCCCCAGCTTTTCCTCCAGCTCAGAGCTGGGCTGTGTGGGGAGAGCCCTCGCAGCTGTGGGAAAGCAGGGGGTGTAGCTGGCAGGGCTGCAGTGAGGACACCCTGGCTGCTCGCTTCCTTTCTCCTCCCACGTCTTTGATTCTCCTTCTCCTGCTGCCCGGCGCTGAGCTGGAGCCTGGCAGGTCCCACTCTCACTCCGAGGGCTTTCCCAGCTCCACACACACAGACAGGATCCATGCAGGGCAGAGGAGATTGTTAAAGAGGCTTTGTGAACTCCCCAAGGTCAGCCAGAAGAGACAGCATCCACTAATCCAAGGTCATTTCCTGGGCTAAAAGCAATAAAATGTTTTATTGATAAACTGAAGAGGGGAAAATACACACTAAATCCACTCTCACACGTTGTGGGCCATGCCTGGAGTGTTCTGCCTTTGCCCTGGCCCTGCCTGGGGTAATGCACGAGTCTTCGTGCTGGAGGGGAAGTGTTTTCTGGAAGGGGCTGAGTGTTTGGCTGCCTGCCCTGCCTCCTCCCGATGTGTGGCCGGGCAGTGCCAGGGCACTGCTCCTGGGCAGCGTGTTCCCAATGCCCCAGTGGCCTTCTGCTGTGAAGGATTGGCTCCATTTAGGGACCTCAGCTCCAACGTGCAGCATCCTCACCCCAGCGAGGGCCGTGCTGCCCTCGTGTTTGGGGCTGCTGAGCAGACTGGAGCCTCTCCAGTCGAGCTTGCACCACAGTGGTTAAAAAGAAAAGGACTGTGCAGCATGTCGGCCCTCCTTTCCTCCCCCTCCCCGCCCCAAATAATGCTGTTAATAATTAATCGAATGAGAGCTTGCAGCTCCTGGAAAGCTGGCACTGGGACCTCCCTCCTGAACGGAGCTGCTCAGCTGGGCTTAAACTCTTCAATAGGAATATGAAAGCTCCATCTGTTCCATGTACCCGGCCCTCTGAAGTGACAACGCTGTCCCTCCCCAGCCAGCACCCCTCTCTCCCCAGCATGGGCCCTCCTGCCCCTCCTCTCGTGCCCCTCCCCAGCCCCTGCCCCATCACAGGGGTCCCCGCTGCACCCCTGGCTCTTCCCACACTAGTAAGCTCCTGCTGTTATCCTCCACCCATGCCAGCTGCTTCTTCCAGCTCCCACACACCCCTTTTTCACAGCTGGGACCCTTTGTCCCCTCTACCAGGGTGTGTTGTCATTGACCCCAAGCTAAAGCCAGAGTTGGGCTCTCCTCTCCCTGCAAAGCCACACTTCTTTCTCCCTGCAGCAGTTTGCCCCGTGGCTGGGATGACCTCTTTCTGTCCAGCCTGCAGATCCTTTCATTGCTGCACATAGTGTGCCCCCCAGAGCCCCTCTTCCCCCTTGGGGGAGGCAGGGCCGAGCTGTGCCCACCTTGGCAGCAGCTCATTGTGGAGTTCATGGGTGAGAAGGTGCTGCTTTGGGGGCTGTGTGGAGGGGGAGAGCCAGGGGCTGCATGTGGGGTGCTGCCAGCATGTGGCAACCAGGGGGCAGTGGGGCAGGGAGGTCAAGGGGTGACCAGGCAGTGAAGTGGTGAGTTTCGTCCCCCTCCTTGCCGGCCCTGGTTGCAACGAGCTGCACGTTCCCTTGCACGGGGGGACTGCTCTCAAGATGCCCCAGGGATGGGTGCGGAGCGGGGCAGCGCTGTCTCCTCACAGGGGTGGGGAGGGGGCAAGAGCAGTGAACTCCCGGTGGCATTGTTTTCAGAGGAAGTGCTCAGTGTAAATAGAGCATGTGGGAGAGTTTGTCCTGGGCAGAGATGAAAAGTCCCTGTGACAGGCTCAGGTTATAAACGGCTTCCTCAGATTGATGTGAAATCAAAACATTTCTATTTAGACGAAGAAAATGAAGGGGGATGTTTACTTAGGCTGGAATCTTTAAACAGTGCGATGGAGACACGGGGTGATTTGGGGTGGGGAGCTCGGCCTGGGGACCTCTGCCTGGCTTTGGGGGTCCAGCAGTGCTGACCTTGGGCAGATATGAGGATCCCTCGTGCAGCAGCTCAGCCCTCTCCTCTGCCCCAGAGAAGGAAACACAGGTGTCCTGGTCCCCTCCTGCATGGCCATCTGCAGCCATCCTTTGTGGGAAGGGTTTCCCTTCTGCCTGTGAATTTGACAGCCTCAAAGAGGGGAACGGGAGTGTTGATACAGGTAATGTCCCTCCTGTTCCATAGGCAAGGAAATAAGGCAGTGGAAAGATAAAATAGTGTCCAGATTTGTGGAGAGGTGGTTGCAAGATTGGCAGGAGGAGCTGGGTGTTCTGATTTCCAACCATACGGGAAAGATGGGATGGAGATGCACAAGACCCCCAGTATTACAGGAGCAAATCCCATCCCAAGGAGGTCTTTGGGAAGATTAGTTTTGTAGATCACAGAAATGGTATGTTTTCAGAACTTGCTTTATTTTTAACTTAAACTTCAGGAAAAGATTCTCAAAATGTTGAAGAGAAACAATCCCAAACGCAAGGAGAGGGGGGACAGGAAAGATGCCAAGGGGCAGGACAGGAGCTGGGGGGGGAGAAGCTGTGGAGGCAGAGGGGCAAAGCCAGGGTGTGTGAGATGGAAGGAGGCAGAACAGGAGTGGAAGACAAGTTGCAGGCTCCCTGGAGTTGCTGCGTACGCGGCAAGTGCAGCCTCGGGAACGTCTGTTCCTCTCTTCCTTTGAATAAATATTTATATATTCATTTGCCGGCTGGTGCACACACTTGGCTGCTCACTTCCAGACCCGAATAATGGGAGCTGCCCTCTCGCAGGAAGGGGGAGGGCCCGGGGGGTTTGGGCTGCTGCGTGTCTGCCTCCCAGTTCCCTCCAGCTGCGAGTGGCGTTGATCTCACCAGTCCAGCCGGGCTGGGTATGGTGAGGGCAGCTGAGAGGACAGGCCAGTGGTGCCGTGCTGCCCCAGTGCCCCCGGCAGCCCTGCTGGGCACGGGGGGCACCCACACGACACCTGCACCCCGGGCTCTGCTGGCCCCTCGCCCCAGCGGGGCAGCAGCACTGGGTGTCCTGGCCAGGCTCCAGCTGGAGCTCTCGGCAGCCTCCTGAGATTCCCTCTGTGGTACCAGTTGACACAGGCTCGGCCTTCCCTTTCTGCCCTAAATAGAGCGGGAATGTGAGGGAAGGGAAGGTGCCAGCAGCAGAGACTCGCCTGTGCCCATCTGTGTGCGAGGGCTGCTGGTGGTGGGCAGCGTGTGAGAGGGGAACACACGGGGAGTGTGCTTTGGGGAGATGGCACTTCTTCACCTGTGCGTGTAGGACAGGTTTGGGGAGTGTGCCAGGGCATACACACAGCTGTAAGTGCTGGATGGGGAGGTTTGTGTTTGGGGGCACCGTGTGCCTTCCCTTGTGAAAGCACGATTGCTCGTAGGTGTCGTACCGGGGGGTGCCTCGGCAAAGAGGAGGAGTACATTGTGCCTCCCTTTGTGTGGGGGGCTGATACATTTGTCGGGGGGGGGGTATTTTTCTTGCAGTCCTTGACAGGGAAGCGTGTCTGAAGCTGTCAGGAGTTTACGCTAAGCAGCCACTCTCTGGCTCTTGGACAGCAGGTCTAAAGTTTCAGTCTGTTTGTATTGGGCTGTCATGTTACGGGATTAGGGGCTGTCACGGTGGCTTCTGGATGCATTGTAGGGGGTCTGATTAATCTCACTGTGCTTCTGTGGAGCAGCACCTCTGTGCTGGTGACAGGGAGGTGTGGGCTGAGCTGTCAGGAGGGACTCCTGTGCAATGGAGTCTCACCACTCGAGGCCTGGAGACGGGTTCTCTTTGCTCTCCATGTGACTGACCCCTCTTCCACCATGATGGAAAGTCCAAGAGCCTGTTTTGTGGGGACATCCAGCAACGTCCCCACAGTAACTCCAGTGCTGTGTGTGACCAGCAGCTGTTTTGCTGGGTGCTCTTTTTGAGCCCTGGGACAGGGCAGGGTTTGCCCCAGGTCTGAGCAGGGTGAAGAGCCAGGCCGTGTGCCCATGGCAGCCTTGGGACCTCTAACCCTGCTCAGTCTGGGCATCTCTCAGAGGTATCAGAAATAAAGAGGGAAACGAGACAATGTAGCTGCTTTAGAATCAGCTTTTTGCTTTTATTTGCAGTTGAATCTTGTTAATTGTTGGTGCAATAATCATGCAAGTGACTCTGATAAGGGACCATTTAGTTCAAGATTCTCCGTGACCTTGAAGTTAAGACCTTACCTTCTTCATCTCTCCCCCCACCTTCTCTTACCCCTCCTTTACTAGCTGTCACATATGAATAAACTACATTAAAATAACAAACTCACACTAATTAGCTGATTGTGCTGGGAAGTCGGAGAGCAGAATTTCCTGTGTGTGAGAGCGAGCAGGCAAAGGGGCCTGATCAGCCCATGCCAACCCACGGCAATTCTCCCCCGTGCAACTGTCCCACCCCAGTCTGGTTTTGGTGCTCCAGCACATGGTCTTGCCAGGCTCCTGTCCTTCCTCTTGGTTCTTTTTGGTGCATACTGGCTCTCTTTCCTGAGACTAAGCCCCTCACTAGGGCTGGTGCTTGGGTGCAGTCACTGGCTGGTGTGGGTTTGGCACCCAGCACATCTGGGATGGAGCTGGGGACCTGAAGCAGGTGGTGCTACAGTCTGAAGGAGAAAGCAAGTTGGGCTATTAGCAACTCATACCCTGCCTCGGCCACGAGCAGAGGCTGGTCTGTACCACACTCACCTGCCTGAGGTGTCTGGGGCCTTTGGAGCCCAGTTCTGTCCGAGCATACATACGTGTCTCTTTGTTGAGGCCAGTTGTCTCTTTGTTGAACATGCTTTGTTGGTCCCAGCATGTTCAGGGTGGGCTTCCACTTGGAGCTCAGGAAACACATGGCAGCTCCACCTTCCCGAGGATGATGCTGGCCATGCCCGAATGCCCGCTGGGTTGGCACCAGCCATTTGCTGTTTGGGTTCAAGTTGTCTGATCCCACTAATGCCCTTCCTTGCTTCTTTCCCCTCTCTCTTTCCAGCTGAAAGAACTATATGCACTGACGCAGCCTCAGGAAAACCCACAATGGCTGCCAAACGCAAAGGCGGCCTGAAGCTGAATGCCATCTGTGCCAAGCTGAGCCGCCAGGTCGTGTTTGACCACGGGGCAGCCGAGCAGGCGCGCACGGACAAGGGCCCGCAGCGGGACCCCGGCAGCAAGGACCTGCCTCAGCCGGGCACCAAGGAGCCGGGCCCGGAGTTTGCAGATGGACTCAGCCGCGTGCAGAAGATCGAGGAGGACAAAAGGAGGGAGGTGATTGAGAAGTGGGTGAACGGGGAGTACAACGAGGAGCCCTTGCTGGGGCGAGCGGAGGGCAAGGAATGTAAGGGCGCCGAGAGCGCGGAGGTGCCCCCAGAAGGGGTTTACATGGTGCAGCCCAAGGGCTGCAGCGACGAGGAGGACAACGGGGACGAGGCAGACGCTCTGAGGGGCTCCCAGGATGGCAACTTCTTGGATGACAGGGATTCAGACGGGCCAGCCTTGAAGGACGATGCCTACCGGTCCTCCAGCGGCGAGCCAGGCTCCAAGCTGGGGGCAGGAACCACCTCAGGTAAGCCCTCCATGCCCTGCACGGGGCAGCTTCATGGTCACGTTTGCTGTGTGCCCGTGCCCAGGTCCTGCAGCACCAGGCAGCCAGGGGGGAGCCTGCGAGCCCTGATGCCCTGGCAGAGGCCTGGCATTTTGCACCTGGAACCACATGGTGTTTGTGGCTCAGCCTCCCCATCCCAGGGCAGTGTTGTGAGGGTGGACATGGCTGGATGGCTTTTTTCAGACCACAGATCCCCTGGTAGAGCAGATCTCCCCTCCAGACTCCCTCACAGCCCTGCATGGCCACAGCTGCCAGGGGTGCTGGTTTGCTGCTCATTTCCCCCACCTGAGGGAAGAAAAGCAGATACCATGTGGGGTCTGCAGGGTGGTGGGTTGTGTCACCACACCTCCATCAGTGGGGACACACCCGGGACTGGCACTGCCCGCAGGGACCCCAGGGCAGGCTGGGGGAGCACTGGGCACCTGTAGGACCACCCGTGCCCCGTGCTGATTGCACACCCACAGCACCTGGGGGTCCCTCGAGCCGGTGCTGATTGTACCCCTGTGGCACCTGGGGGACCCTCGAGCCGGTGCTGATTGTACCCCTGTGGCACCTGGGGGACCCTCGAGCCGGTGCCCATCCCACAGCTGTGGCGGGCGGGGCCGCACCTGGGCTGAGGAAGGTTCTGGAAGGAGCGGCCGGAGCAGGAGGTGGGCGGCAGTCG
>JAWWEE010000052.1:6961769-7015503 GCA_035221455.1 Xenops minutus | reverse complement strand
GATCCGCGGCAGGACGAGTGAGGGCTGGGGTGGACTGGGATGGGATGGGATGGGATGGGATGGGGTGGGCAGGGCAGGGCAGGGCTGGGTTGGCAGGGCGGTCCGGCAGCCCTGGCGAGCTCTGGCACAGACCCCCAGCCCGGCCCCTGCTGGGGTCGCAGCTCCTGCAGAGCCCCCTCGCCGTCCCTGCCCCAGCGAGGGGACCCCCGTGAGGAGGGGCCGGTGCTCCAGCTCTGCCCCCTGGGCTGGGGGTCCGGCCGGGGAAGCCGCTGGTGCCGGAGCTCGGTGCAGACACCACCCCGTGTGTGGGCACAGGGGGGTTCCTGGCACAGGGGTTCCTGGCACAGGGGGGGTTCCTGGCACAGGGGGGGTTCCTGGCACGGGGGGCTCCTGGCACAGGGGGGGATCCTGGCACGGGGGGGTCCTGCCCGGCTGCCTTTCCTGATCTCAGAGAGCGGCTGCCTTATTTCTGTGGTTCACTCAACAGCTGAATTCAGCCAGAGGTGTTGGGAAAAACCCCTGAGGGATTTCTTGCTCCCTTTCTGAGGCACGTGTTCCCCCCAGATTGATTTTGGGGGGCGTATGAGTGCTAAGTCTTGGTAAAAGCTTGGAGTAAATTGAATTCTCTCCATTAGGGCAGAGCAGCTCCCTCCCCCAATTTGTCACTCAGCTGGGCTGAATCTGTAATTGAAAGATCTCCCCCTAATCTGCTCCACCTGCACGCACCCCTCCCCTGATCTCAGCACTTTGTGAATCCATCAAACTTTGCTCCTTTTGTGTGCGCGCATGTTTTCCTCCTCCCGTTAATAATGCAGCCGAAACTCATCTCCGTCTGTCCGTTCCCCTTCTGGAGAGGCACATTCTCTAGTCTTCACGAGTTCAGTGGCAGCGCACATAATTATGCATATAAGATATAAACAGAGCTGTTTAATTATCCTTCGCCACATCAGTGACAGAGTAATTAACAAACATTGCAAGATCAATGAGGAAAAGTGTGACCTTCAGTTTCCTTTGATAGGAAAGCCCTTGTCGTTCCCAGACACAAGGTGATTGTGCCTGGACTCTGTTTTTAGTTTGTTTTAATTCACACCACCCCCCCGCCATTTGCAGCTTTTATTTGCCAGGAAAACTAAAAGGAGGGGAACTTAAATGTAAAAAAAATGTTACCAAGCTGGGGAAAATGAGAAGGAGCTGAGGTTTCTTACTGGGGAAGGAGATCTCAGTTAAATGCCTTTGCAGGACTGTGTTGTCAAAGGATTATGCAAAACTGTGTAAGTGTTCAGGGGGGGCTGAAGCCTCATTTATGTCTAAGGCAGGTAATGGCACACACGGGGTCCAGTTTACATTTGCAGCCACACGGGATTTGACTTGCAAACAGACCTGCTGCCTCGTGGGAGCATCTGTTTGGAGAACCCTGCTATAAATGCCATTTGCAACGTTTCCCTGAAAAGCACAAACTGAAACATCCCTTGCTTTGGAAAGGATGAAGTTATTTCCTTTTTTTATTCTGTCAGTGTTTGGGAAATTGATTTGAAGCTGTTCATTACCAAGTCCTCTCAGACCTGGTGTTACTGGGTGTGAGTTAAGTTTATTCCAGTGAGTTCTGGAACTGCCTGTGCCAAAAAGGAGGGGTTTTTCCCTGGGAGTTGAGGGATAGCAGGAGTCAGATGAAAGAAGCTCTGCCCTCCCAGTCAGTGTGGCTTTGGGGGAGTCATTGCAGAAACCTGAGTTCAGAGGTTCTGAGCACCAGTTGCTTGCTCTGAGGATGTAGAGGGCTGGTTGTGCTCAGCAGCATTTAAAGTTGAGCCCATCCTTTGATCAGCTGCAAAACTGGGTGAAAAGCAGGAGCCACACAGAAGGCCAAAGCCTCCATCTAACTGGCTTTCTTGGTCAGTGGGGAAAGTGATCCTAATTATATGGGGTTCCTCCTTTCTGGAGTCATAGTGTGCACACACACTGTCCACTTTATGGGACTTCAGCTACAGCCCCTTGTCCTCCCCCAGCACCTCCCGTGGTCTGATGCCAAGTCCTGCCCACTTCTGTCTCCATTCAGGCTCAGACAGTGAGACTTGTTGTGCATCAGGAACTTAGTCCACACTCTTCAAGCCTCATGCTTTGAAAGAAGACTGAGAATGTGTCTGTAGGGCATCCCTGTTTCTTTCTGAGCCTCCCCGTGCATACAGGGGCTCAGGAGTGCCCTGTGTGCCTGCTCCCTGGTGCAGCTGGGCACCACCCTGAGGAGTCACAAAGCTGATGTCTGTCAGGAGGGGATGTCAGAGCCTGATCTGGATGTGCAGATGTGTTTCTGCGTTCATTGGTGCACCCTGTCCTGTGCACTGCCCAACCCGCACTCCTTTATTTATTTATTTATTTATCTGTAGCGCATTTATTTATATACAGCACCGAGGTTTCTGGCGTGGTCAGTGACAGAGATCCCGTTCCACAGTCGCTCCCTGACGCACATGCCCAGAGAGATTTTCCTACACAGATCCTTACTTTACCTGTTACACAGTGGGCTAAAGTAGTCACCAGGAGCTTCCCCCTCTACATGCTTTCAGGTTTGCCTTTCTTTTCTTAGTCCCTTGGCTAAGTCTCTTGGAATACTCTATGGCCCTGTTTTTAGCTAGGGGGGTTTTCTCTTCATAATTTCCCAAGGAGACTCCACTTGGGAGAACGTACATGACGAGTGCCAGTTTTTTAAGCTTATCATCCTTTATCCCCCAAAGTCTGTTTCCCCTCCCAAGCAGGATGAAGGACAGGCCCTAGCTGGGATATCCCATCCCCCAGTATCCAGCCCTTGCACTCCATTTGGGCTGTTTTGCTTTTCCTTCCATATATAGTGTGCTGCTGCAGGCTATTTTTAGCGCCTTTTTTGCTAGCTTGGGATCCTTTGTGATACGATAGCTGCTCTGAGACACACAGATCTCTGCTCTTTGGCAATGCCCACAAATGGAGAGCAGCGGCAAGGGGAGAAGGAGCCCTTTTATTATCACAGGGGAAAGGAGACAAAAATGCGGTGCAGGGAAGGGGGAGGAAAGCACAGCGACAGTGCTTCCTGTGGCTGCCAGGGCTGTGCACACCTCACAGCTGCTGTCCTGCTTCGGTTTTATCTTTGTGTGGATATGAGGAGGGTTTTCTGATGATTAGGTAATGATAATTACCTCTTCACTGTTGGCTGAAAGTGTATGTGAAGTGAGTGGACTGGGTCTCATAGCATCCTCCTGGTGAGCCAGCTCCCTGCCACAAGGTGCCTCCAATAGAAGAGCTTCTGTCCTTCAGCGTGGGTGCCTGAGCAGTCCAGTGCAGGTTGTCTTGACTTTAGGGGATGTGTTGGGCTCACAGATGGGTGATTTTAGAGGTATTTTCCAATGTAAATGATGCTGTGATTCTGAGTGAAGCTGCAGTTCCCAGGCAGTGAGCAGTGGGAACTGGCCATGGTCTCATCTCGTATCTGGATGAGGAAAGGCTGAGCAGCACCTGCAGAGCTGTTGATCAGGGAGAGTGTTGTGATCGTCTGGAACCAAATCTGAGCAAAGGAAAGGCAGAATGCAAGGTGGTTTTGGGGATTAAATCCAGGGTAGCAAAACCTGAACTCAAGCTCAGACTTTGCAAAACTCAAAAAAAGGTCTCAATCACTTCCCTCCCACACTTCCTATAGGCCTGGGTGTTGAATCTGATTGCACCAATTGAGGTGTAGCCACGTGGTGCCAAAGATGAGACCCACTGACTGATTTAATAGGTTCATTTCATATCAGAGCCTCTCTGTGCTATTCTTTCTTTGCAGTTTGGCATAGGCTGGCCTGAGTTTTTCTGTACAGTGCTTGGAAGTCAGGACATTGTGAGGGAGCCTGGGAGTTGTTTTACAGGTCCAAAAAGAGAGGAAAAGCAGAACAGGGAAAGCAGATTTAACAGAAACAGGGAAGTGTTAGACCCAGTAGGGATTTCATGGGTTTATTCACTTTTTTTGGGTCATGGGGTTACACTGAAATGGAGGTAGGGAAGAGAGAAAAAGAGGGAAAAAGGAGAACTGCTTTAAAGCAGGATGAAATCATTTAATGTGCCCGTGTGTGAAAGATAAAATTGTCCTTCAGGCAGGTCTTGTTACTGGACACTGTGGGCATGTTTCTGCATTTAACATCCTCTGAGATGAATACTGACCTATAAGGTTGTGCTGCAGCCTGAGCCTGACACTGCAGGGGCATTGCCACCCATCCTGCGACTAACAGGGTGTTTATTATGGAGTCAGGCATCCCAAATCCTATGCAGAGTTCTGGGCTTTAGTGCCCAAACCGGAAGGTGATTTTGGGCTAAACCAGAGCGCAGCACTCAGCAGGTGTGGCTTTGTCCTTCGCCTTGCAGGCTGCGGGGACCTTGTGCTGTTCCCTTCCCTCAGTGCCACATACAGCGGCACTTGTGCTGCAGCAGCACAGCCATTCCGGGCAGTCCTGGAGCAGGAATGTGACCTTCATGGTCTTGCCCATTTAGTGCCCATTGCAGGCAGTCTCTTCCTCTGCAGAGTCCTGTGCAAACTGATTTGTGGAGCTGATGGCTATTGAACTCGGGCTGTGCTCACTGACAGGCTCACACGGGTGTGGGAATGTGCTTGTGGATGTGCCTGTCTGTGCCAGTGGCATCACTGGCTGTCAGACCCCCAGATCCTAGGGAACATCTGGATCTGCTGGCCTGTTCAGGGGCTGTCTTGGTGGCTTTTCCCCCCTCTATCTCAAGGCAGTGTTGGTTTGGTTTGAGCAGGACCTGGTGCCCAGAGCCTCCATTGTGCTGCTGGTGTACCTGCCTGTGCTGGCTCCCTGGGAAGGAGTGTGCCTGCCCAGGAGAGCCTGAGTGTTTGGAAAAGATGACGAGGGAGGTTTGAAGGACTCCTGCACACAGTAAATCTTTACTCTGCAGGAGAAAGCAAGAGGGAGAGGAGGAGGAGCGCTGTGTCAGACTGAAGCCTAAATGAGTCCAAGCTGGCACGTCAGAGCAATCTTTATTTCCTCCTTTACACTGATATTGGGTGACCTCCAGATGTGTGTTCTTCCCATCCCGGTGGCCTGTGAAACTGCCTGAGGGAGTAGGGGAGGGAGGAAGGGAGGGAGAGACCCAGGGAAGGACAGCCTTTGCTCATTCTTCCTCCCTGTGATCAGGCTCAGGTAGACTAACCCCTTCCTGCCCCTTCCCCAACCCACATGTCAGAGAACAGGCGTTCTCCCCCTCTCTGGAGCCCAGGACAACAGCTCTTGCTCTTCTCAGTGCAAATCCTGATGGAGGAAGCTGTTCCTTACCTATTTTTCACCTATGTGGACTTTCCTCATTCCTGCTCTTACTGGAAGCTGTTGCTGACTGCTCAGGAGCCTGCCTGTAGGTTTCCACAGCCCTCACTGTGGTTCCTTTTCAAGTGGAAAATAGTAGCTGTCGAGTTGTTAGGATTGAGGAGGAAGGGAGCAGGTTGAGTGAATCCTTAGGAAATGGACAGAGAAGGGCAGGACTGCAGCAGCTGTGGGGAGCTGTCCTGTCTCTGTCTGGCCTTCTCCATTCCCCTCTCCCCACTCCTCACACCCAAGCCTCTCATGCACAGCCTTTGCTGCTCTTCCCCTGCCTTGATTCATCTCCACCTCTGCTGCTCTCCCTCTGCTCTGCAGGGTTCCATTCTGCCCTCCCGCTCCACCCTGTACCCTGCATTGCCTGTCTCCCGTGCCTGTTCCACACCGTGCTGCCCTCCCTGCCCCCAGCACACACAGCATTTCCACGTGGTTTTCCCCCCTTACACACGCAGGCACATTGTTGTCTGTGCACCTCCTTCCATATACAAACACACACAAGGACAGATCTGTGCAAACCTCTGCATATTGGCACTGGTCTCACTTCCAGTAAAATTACTTTTTCTTCATATTAGGCCAAGGCAAGAGTGCAGAGACATTTATGAAACTTTGTTTAATGTACTGAAAAGCCATCGGCTAGAACATTTAGGAAATTGATTTTCCTGGCATTGATGAACTCTTTTTATTTTACCCCAGTATTAATTACTTTTTTTTTTTTAAAACAAATTAATTTAAGAGTCGTAAAACCTAACAAGTGAGCCAAACGTCAGTAGATCATGTTCCCCTCTCCCGTCCTCCCCCCGTCCCTGCTCCTGGAGCTGGCATGGGAGGAGGAGAGGAGGGCCCAGCGCCGTGCCTGACTGTCTCCATGGGTTCCGCAGGGGAAGCGTCGTCGCTGCGGGACTACGCGGCCACCACCATGAACGAGTTCCTGGGCATGTTCGGCTACGACGACCAGAACATGCGGGACGAGCTGGCCCGCAAGATCAGCTTCGACAAGCTCAACGCCGCTACCTCAGAGGCCGCCGCGGCCGCGCTGCCCGGCGAGGACGCCGTCAGCAAGCGCGCCCGCTTCTCCAAGTACGAGGAGTACATCCGCAAGCTGAAGGCCGGCGAGCAGCTCTCGTGGCCCATGCACCTGGCCAAGACCGAGGAGCTGGGCTCCAAGCTGGGCAAGGAGCCCTCCTCGGTGCTGGCGCAGCCCATGCGCGTGCCGGGCCCCGACGCCTCCATGCTGACGGAGACCAAAGCCACCATCCTGCCGCTGCCCTCTCCCAGCAGCTCCCAGATGCAGGGCCTCATGTCGCGGGCCTCCAAATACGACTTCTTCATTCAGAAGCTGAAGACGGGCGAGAGCATCAGGCCACAAAATGGCAACACTTACAAGAAGGCCTCCAAGTATGACCTAGAAAACGTCAAGTACTTGCACCTTTTCAAGCCTGGAGAAGGAAGCCCAGACATGGGAGGAGCCATCGCCTTCAAGACAGGCAAGGTGGGCCGGCCTTCCAAGTATGATGTGAGGAATATTCAGAAGCTCACTCCAGTAAAAGCTCCAGCTCCCAGCCTGGCCCCTGCGCCCCTCGCCAGTACCCCCAGCAGCACTCCCGTGGCCGGGCCAGAGCAGTCTGTCTCATTGCCATTCAACACTCCCGAGTACCTGAAATCAACCTTCTCCAAGACAGACTCCATCACAACTGGAACAGTCTCTACAGTAAAGTAAGTGCCCTCCCACTTGTCTTGGTGTTGGTGGGGGCTCATACCTGGAGTCTGTGTGTGGGTCAGGGGACAGTCCCAGCTCTGGGGATGATAATTACTGCACTGTGTCTGATGGTTCTTTTTGCTCTTTGGTGAAGTGCCCGCTCCTCTGTTAGCACCTTACATCTCTATCTTACTTGCACTGGGGATGTGAACTGCCATCAGCAGTCAGAGCCATGAATCCAGAGGGCACTGGCTCCTGAGTTCATCTGTTAAAATGAAAGAGCAGGGAACGTGGTGCTGTCAGCACTTGTAAGGTCAAGGTTGGAACTACTTTACTTTCTCCTTCCTCCAGTTCCCTGGACATCCAGATGTGTCTGTAGGAGAACCTGGTTCTTGCTTCCATTTAGTTCAATGGCAAGACCCTGCTGACTTCACTGTTAGCAAGATGGGGCTTTTTGTTTGCCCCAGAACTCAGAAGACATTTTGGTGCCTAATTTCCATCAATTTTCATAGAAGTTAGGCATATACGTGCTTCTGTGGGGCCAGGCCTGTGTCTTCTCAATTTGCTTGTTCCTTGCACAAATAGAGGTGATTCAATTACCCCTCAGACTGGGCAAACTCATTAGCCCAATTACCACTAATAACCTCCTACACATACGTTGCCAGCAATCTCTGCAGCGATGCCATTGACTGAATGGAGATATCTGAAGGCCTTGCCAAACCTTGGATTATGTTTTAATGTGGCTTCCAGAGGTGGGAGCTGTAGAAGAAATACATATGTACATGAGGCTGCAAACAGGGAGGAAGGGAGGGTCTTCTCTGCTTTCTTGTTTCTGATTTCCTTGTTTCTCACTGCGGACCTGGGGCTGTTGTGAGTTGTGAATCCCTTGGGATCATTTGTAATAAGTCCAGGACCTCTGTCCTGCACTTCTGTGGCAAGTGCCATCACACACCCCCTAATTTGTCCTCTGGTAAGGAGGAAGGCTGTTCTGTGTTTGACAGATGGACTTAGGAGGCCTTGGGCTGAATCATCTTTGCAGTCTCAGGCAAGTGTGCATCCCCCACATTCTGTTTCCCCACCTGGAAGGCAGAGCTGTGCGTTGCTGCCTGTCTTCCATGGGAAACCATCATTTATCAGCTGCCTGCAGACAGATTTGGGAGCTCCATGGTTAAGGTGTATGGGAAAGGGCAGAGGATTATTAACATTTGCATCTGGCTTCTGCTCAGGATGAACCTGTATGTGCTCCAGATGGCAGGCAGGGACTCCTGTTACTAAAAAACACTGTGTTGTAAATATTCCTGTAGGCACAGTGCCTTGTTGTGATGGGTGACTTGGCCAGGCACTCTGTGCCTGAAGTGTCTTCAGAAAGCTCAACTGCCTGGAGTTCAGTGGCCATCCCAGAGCTCTGCCTGAGGGGCTGTGAGCCCCTTCTCTGTGGTGGTGGTGGTGTTGCACTGGGATCCCAGTTGGATTTCCATTCTCTTGCTCATTATCTGCCTCTTGCAGATGTTGGTTTGCAGCCCTGGTGATCCCTCTCTGGCCACGGCCCTTCCTCAGCTGGGGCATTGTGATGGGGCTACAGCAGCAGTGCAGGTGACCAGGACCTTCAGCCTGGCACACACTGGGCTCTGGCCCTTCTTCAGGCTGATCACCAGATACAGGCTTCCAGGAAAAAAGACAGCAGCCCATTAATTGTGCTGGTGGAGGAAGTGCTGACCGTGCTCTCTGGGCCCTGCCTTTCCATTCTCAGTCCCCACTGGGTTCAAATAACCTGGCAGGAACTACCCTTTACTCTCACACGTAGGCACATACCCCTCTTGCCATGGGTTTCAACTCTCTAACATCTAATGCTATTAACCTGCCCTGAACTAATCTACCTTCGAGTGAACTCTGTGCGAAAGTGTCCCCGTTTAAACCAGGCTGTCAGGAGGAGCAGTGGAGGAGGAGGAGGATGGTGTACAGCCTGTCTGAGGTGGCCTTGGTATGCCCCTGTCTCTTGGGTAGGCTGGAGCCTGGCCCTGTGTCTCATTTTCTCTCTTGCTGAACTCACCGAGCATGTTATTTTTGTCTGCTTCCTAATGATGTAGAATAACCCAGCCTTATGTGACAGTTTTCTCATTGATTAAAGTACTTAAATATCTTTGCTGCCCCATCTGCCTGTTGGAGTTTTGGGGTGTCTGTGAAACAAAGAGGCACTTGAAGTGTGCCCAGGAGCTGGAGCTGTTGTGCCAGTGCTGGCCACAGGAAATGGGCAGGAGCTCACAGCTACAGCACAGAGACTCTTCCCCCTCAGCTGAGCAGGGGCAGAGCTGCCCTGCACACAAGGGCAGCATTGCCAGATGCTTCAAGGAGGTTTATTTTCATGTGGCCATCACTTATTTGTATAGGGGTTTTTAGAGTTTTTTGGTAGAAATAGGTTTTTGTCGTTGATATTCTCGGCTTCTCCAGCAAACTGCACCGGGTCCTGCAGAGAAGGAACGTGCAGGAGGGGTGGTAGGCAGACTGTGTGATTCCCTGGAAAAGGAGGTCCAGGATTTGAAGGGGAAGGGAGGTGAAACCTGTGGGTGTCTTTGCTGGTGCTCTTCCCTGGTCCCTCTCTGCCCATGTGTCAGCAGTGTGTGAGAGAAACAAGGAGCTGAGCCCTGTTCCTGCCTGCTAACCAGCTCTGCCCTGTGTGTTTCTCATTAGGAATGGATTACCCACTGACAAACCGGCCGTCAGCGAAGACGTAAATATTTACCAGAAGTATATTGCCAGGTAGGCAAAACCTTTGACTTTCTTGGGGAGAGGGCTGGAAGTAAGAGGGTGGAGTGGTGGGGGGAGAGACACGAGGTCTTGTCCTTCTGGATCAACTGTTTAAACCAGTCATTGGCACTTGCATGTCCCTTGGCATCTGCACTTGCTCTGTTGCCCTGCTTGGGAGAGCAGTAGCTGTGAGAGGTGCTCAAGCATGCCAAGAGCATGCTCAGCTCCCTGGAGCTGTTCAACTTTGTGACAAATAGTGGAAAATGGTTTCACTGCAGAAGCCCAGGGTTTTAATGGGAATGCTGTTGTTCTTTTCCATTGCTATGCAGTCTCCAGCCTTTTTTCCCCTAGCATGTCCAGTGCTTGCAGGAGGCAAGCAGAGAACATCTCACCTCTGATAATCTAGGCTGGAGGAATCCACAAATGACCCGAGTTTAGGCAGCTCTTGGCATCAGTGTGGGATTTTTATCCTAGAAAATTTTACAGCTCATTTGTAGAGAAACCCTCCCTGAATGAGGTGCAGAGTAGGGCACCTGATGAGAGCTGTGGGCGAGCTTGGGCCAGGACTGAGTGATGCCAAGAGGGAGCCCAGGGCTGTGTGGTGAGACAGAGTGAGCAGTGCCATGAGAGCCAGAGGAGCAGAGATTGCTGCACAACACCAGCCTGGTTTAGAGCTCATGCTGTAAAGGGTCCCTCAGCCTTTGCCCCCACCTTGTGGAATCCTCATCTGTACTGTGAGAAAGCTCACAAGGAAGCCCCTTGATCCGAACAGCAGTCAGGGTGACAAGCAAACCCTTCTCTCCAGAGAGAGGCTGAGGGGCTTGCTCCCACCAGCACTTGGGCACTTATGAGAAGAGGGGAATGTGTAATGTGCTTTCCCACCTTGCCAGAGTCTTCAGAGACTCTCCCTGGGGGAGACAATCAGCTGCTAGGGAAGTGCAAGGGAAGATCTTGGCACATCAGCAAGGTGAGAGAGTTGGAGAGTGGAACAAGAGGTGGTTTCCTTTGCTGCTTTGCCCAAATCCCAGATGTAGGAGAAGGGAGCAGGAGACCCCATGGGAAGAGGACAATTGCACCACCACATGCAACTCCTCAGGCAGCAATGCCTCCAATGCATGTGGCAACTCACTGCCTTGGGGGAGAGCAGGGCTTTGAACCCTCCCTGCGTGGGGCAGAGGGAGCAGCCCCTTTTTATTTCTGAGACTGCAGGAACTGCAGGGGTTGCACTGGGAGGGGAGGTGGCACCTTCTGGCCTGTTCCCCTGCCAAGCAGAGAGCTGTGTAACCACCTGAGCCACATCCAGCTCTCGTGGTGCTGGGAGCCCCTTCCCCAGGCCCAGTGGGAGCCAGGGCAGGCTCTGAGGTGCCCCAGGGACACCACATCCTGCTCAAAGGCTCTGCCAGCCGCCCCTTGGCAGCTCAGCCACTTCCCTTCAATTTACACACATTTTTAAAAACAGTTTAAAGCCTTAAAATCAAGGGGTGGGGGGAGAGAGACACGACACTCTTATAAGTCTGTACTGCATAATTAGCTTAATGAGTTTGCCAAAGCCACTGCCAAAAGCTGCCCAGGGATAATCCATTCTCTCACACAACAAAACAAAACCTCTTACTTAGCTAGTTTGGGTTGGGTTGTTTTTCCCCCCAACTCCCCCCGCCCTGTATATTTATAATTAAAAAAAAAAAGACCACAGAAAAAATTATTATTATTATTATTAGTGCCTCAGCAGATGGTGCTTCTGGCAGCACTTGCTTAAATATTTATTTCTGTGTGGGTTTCCTCCCCCCTTGTAATTGGGGTGGGTTTTTTTTTTTCTTCTTTCACATCATCGTTACAGAGTAATGAGTCTGTAAACACTCTCTAAGCATGCTGACTTCTTTATTTATTATTTTTATTATTATTTATTTATCAACTCTTGCCAGATCAAGACTACTTCTTTCTGGCCAAAACAAAAAAAAAAAAGTGTACGGATTAAAGTAAGGGAAGAGGGAGTGGGTTGTTCATGTGCAAATGAATCTACATGCCTGTATGGACACTTTAGGAGCTGGGATTTGCATATCAGTGTGATGGGATGGTCTGTGAGTTTTCTTTTTTCAGGTGTGCTTGTGTCTGTGTGCGTGGAAATTGTGGGTACGCTCATGTAAATGCAGAGGGGTGTTGATGTACCTGAGTCTGTGCATGTAAATGTGCCCGTGTGTCTGCATGTAAGTGAGTGTGTGGTGTGTGAGCTTTCCTTTTTGAAAAAGCTAAACAGATGCTGTGCTTTAAAAATTAATAGCTTTGAACTGTTTCAAGTGTCAGAAGAAACACAGGATAAATATAACCCTTTAGGAGCCCAGCCTTACGGACTGGAGGAGCAGAATTTGCCCTTTGTGCTGTGTTTGTGCTTCCCTCCTTCCCCAAGCACTTGGTGTGGTGGAACACTTGCCTCTCCCTTCCTGCACTGTAGACACCACACACACCTCTCCGTGGCACGTGGGAGGGAGGGCAGGAGCTGGAAGTGCTGCAGTGCTTGTTAGCTGGTGCTTTTAAAACTGAGGTGCTCCAAGTAGCTCATTTCATAGTGAGATCTCGTCAGTGTCTGGCCCTTCTTTTACTCCAGTTGGCATCTCTGGTCATTTTGCATCCTCATTTTTGATAATATTTGGGCCTGCATTGCTTCAAAGGTGTGTATTGGCCAGGAAGGTGTTTTATCTTCCTCTTCCCCCTGCCTGGCCTGCACCCACAGTTCTCCAGCCCTGCACAGCCCTTTGCTCTCTCTTTCTTTTAAAGTCTCTTTGCTTTAAGAGCTGCTGGTGGTGGTGCTGACGTGAAGCCCTGGGCTGGCAGGAGCACTTGGCTCCCCGTGCTGTGACACTGCCTGTCCCTGTCCCTGGTCAGTGCCACGGTGACTCTGCTGCTGCCCTGGACAAGCCCTGCAGCTGCCCAGGCACTGAGCAGGAATCGCTGCCTCTGCTCGGGGCTCCACACCTTTGTTTGTGCAGCCAGCCCTGCTGTTTGCCTTGTGGTTTGTTTCTTCTCCGCTGCTGAGGGTTGTTCCAGTTTCTCAATCACCTGTTCTGACGTGATCCTGATTTCCTGCAGTATTTCTTCTCCTTCCCCGGGGAAAGGCATGTCTGCTCCTGGCATCTGTCCCTGTCTCCCTTTGTGAATGCTGAGGCAAAGAAGTCATTTAATTTTTTAGCAATGTCTATCTTTTCTGTCAATTAAGTCCCCTTTCCATCTCCTAGAGGCCCTGCTGTCTCCACAGTTGACCTCCTCTTCCTTACTGTGCTTCAGAAGTGCTGTATTTAGTATTGCTTTTCATCCTGAATTTGTCTATCCTGTAGCCTAGCGTTACCTCACCTTACGATGATCCATAATCTTTTGTCCTCCTGCCCCATTCCTCAGTTTCTCCAGGACACCCTCACTCCTCTGTTTTCCCTTTCTATCCATTGCCTGCCCTTGTTCCTTTCCCATGCCCTTTATCATATGCACTCCTGCTGTGTTTAGCACTAAGTGACGTGAGGAACCTTTGAGGAACCTTTGAGCAGATGGTACTTTATCTTTGAATGTTTCCCCTCTGAGTCCCCTTCTCTCCACTGCTTTTCCCTTTCAAGCTCTTCAGCTCTTACATGGTCCTCTAGAATATACATGAGAGAGTTCATTTCACTGATTACCCCATTACTGGATCATCCCCCTGTGCCAGTTCCTGGTGTCTGTCAGTCAATACAGTCTGTATACTGACTGTCTGCAGGTATTTCATGGCACTTCTGGTCTTTTTTCCACCCTGGATGTCAGGAGTTTTCAAATTTGTTGTGTGCAGCTTTTCTGACATCCTGCTAGATGGGCTTATACTTGAAATTTCAAATCTGTATTTGCCCAACGTTTGTCTGTGTCCTTCTGTCATGGGAGATTTATGACACTGCTGTGGTATCTGAACTCACATATGAGAATTCTAGAATTGTGTGATAGTTAGTTCAAGGAACCCTCCTTCCTTAGGCTTCCCCAAGTAAACAACTTAAATAACCAAGATGAATTTCAAGGGGAAAAACAGATTATGGGATGTACAAGACCTGAATGATCCGGCTCAGGAAGCACCTTTAAATAGTGACAAATAAGCAAGGGAAGGCGGGAGGGCCACCATCCTTGGGAGGGATAAAGGGGATGGGGTTTAATGCCATAGACGTGTGGGATGAGAACAGGAGTGGGACTTTATTTGTACCTTGCTTCCAGGCAGTGCTGCCAGGACAGAGTTTTATTGTCTCTCCTGCTCTGCTGTTGGCAGGTTCTCGGGCAGCCAGCACTGTGGACACATCCACTGCGCCTACCAGTACAGAGAGCACTACCACTGCCTCGACCCCGAGTGCAACTACCAGGTAAAGCCCTGCCCAGGGGGACCAGCACAGCCCCCAGCACGGAGGGGGACCTCGTGTCCTCCTGTGCCCTCCTCCCCCGTGCATGCACAAGCCTCCTCACTTTCCTGCTCTGAAAGAGGACAGGATGTATTCTGAATTTAATAGAACTCTATTTTGCTCCCATTTAACTCAATCTAATACCATTTAACCAAACCCAGACCGCTACAACGAAGAGCAGAATATAGATCAGCTTGAGTCAGTGGGAACTACTCCAGATTTATATCAGTGAAACAGAGGGCATAAATTGTGCTGTGTTACCAATTGTGCCTGAACGCAGGGAATGCTGATGTGTTAGTCCGTGTCCTGCCCTGCTGCTGCCCGAGTGGCTTTGGAGCAGCAGTGTGTGCAGCAGGGCAGGCTGTGGGGGCAGCAGTGCTGCTCTCAGCCCTGGGATTGCTGCCAGGCTGCCCACGGCAGGCCAGCGGCACGGGCTGGGTTTGTTTACCCTCGTCCCACGGCCAGCAGTTCGGCACTGCCTTTTCTGTGGTCAGGCTGGAGTGGAAGTGGGAATCCCGGGGCTGGCCCTGCCTGCATCAGGCACAGCTTCAGCCCTGCCCCGGGAGACCTCCGGGTCTCCAAGGGATGAGTCTGACCACAGCAGAGGAAGTTGATCTGGATCTGCTGAGCTTGGCTGTGCGTTTCTATTGATCAAAGGAGAGTGTCTCTGTGGGATGCACAGTGTCCTCCTACCTGGCATTGAGTAGTGGAGAGGAGTCTGTCCCAACTGTGCCATGGATATGCCTGCACCAGAAAGAGAGAAACACAAAGGATGGAAAAACAGAAAAACCTATTATTATGATTGCCCTCATGATTATTTCCTAAGGAGTCTGGAAGCTGCTTGCAGAGGAGCTGTCTGGTCTCGCAGGGAATAAGGATTTAGGCTGCTTTTTAAAATGCAAATTATTTTATGGCTGAGATATATTTTAGAATAAGTAACGCTCTGTAATAAGTGGGCACAAATTAACAATGATTGGCAATAGCAATCCTGTATGTACGCCCTGGGAAATCATACCTCCAGCCTCCAAGGGATTTCTGTGGAAATCTATATCCCTATATTCCCATGCCAATATCAACGAGATTGATCAGGATTGATATTATAGGAGGAAAGAGTGGAAGTGATAATCATTTGTTTCCTATGAGGGAGACTAGAAAAGTTGTTAAACATTAGAATACAGGCCTTTTCAATTACTCCTCAAAATAAATGGATATTGATTTCTTTTAAAAAAATCAGATTTACTTTCCCACCTTCAGTGTTAAATATTGATGTCTGTGGGAAATAGAAATGAAAAGCTTCATTTTAAAGGCACTTAGCCTGCTCTGACAGTGGGGTACCCCTTCATTCCTTCAAGCCAGGTAGAGGATTAAAAGGATATTCTGGTCATACAGATTTAGCTCTGAGCTCTGCTGCCATCTTTTTCTGTGGCTGAAAGAAAGTTGTGTATTCCTGTTTTCCTAACAAAGCCATCCTACCTTGTGGGGGAGGCAGGAGACTGAGAATGGGAAGACAGTGTGAAAGAGCAGAGTGTTTTTCCCAGTTTCTAGTGTGACATGAATGTGGCAGCCAGTGTCTTGCTAACTGCTACAGTGAGTGATTTGGAAGCTTGGGTTACTCTCTTGTAGCCTGTTTAGTTCACTGGTTTGCTTTCTAACTATAGCTCTTCTTGAGATAGTAGCAGCTAAAATTATGTTAGAAGAATTGCAGTCTTAAAGCTGCAGGGAGCTGGTTCTGGCCATCACCCCAGTGTCACGTTTACCTTCCCTGTACCAAGGAGACATGGCACACAGTCCCTCTCCAGTCTGGCTCTGCTGGGGTGATTGCTGCCCAGTTGCACCCCTGCTGCCCTAAGTCTGCCAACAGCAGCAAAGCCCCCTGCCCTGGTGTCCCCCCGCGCTGCCCTCACGCCCGACCGTGTGTGTGTGTGTGTGTGTCCCTGCAGAGATTCACCAGTAAGCAGGACGTGATCCGGCACTACAACATGCACAAGAAGCGGGATAACTCCCTGCAGCACGGCTTCATGCGCTTCAGCCCCCTGGACGACTGCAGCGTCTACTACCACGGCTGCCACCTCAACGGCAAGAGCACACACTACCACTGCATGCAGGTAGGGGCACACCTGGGGGGCACTGGGGGCCTGTCCTGCCTGGCTGCTGGGGAGGAGTCGGCAGCTCAGGACACCCACACTCCCTGTCGGCTGTCCTGAGCACAGGGGGACATTCAGGGGGACACTCATAGCCTGTGGTGCTCATTCCTCATCCAGGAACCTCTTTGAGGAGTCCGTGCCCTGTCCTCACTGCACTTGCCCTCCCAGGTGCTGGGAGGGGCAAAGGGAAGCCCCATTCCCTGTTTTAGAAGCCTTTGCCATGCACTGAGGCAAAGCAGGTCTTCAGGTTTTCTTACAGTCTTGGACTTGACTTGTCCAAGCAAGTCCCGCTCTCTGAGACTCAGGGCCCTCTGCAGTGCCACTGCACTGCCTCCACTCAAGTCTAATCTGTCCCTCCCTTTGAAACCAGTCTTTTCTGTGACACATCTGCCCCAAATCAGCCCACTGGGTTAATTTCCTCCATAATCAATTTCTAAAGCAATTAAACCTTACTGTCACATACCTAGACTTAGCCCCCCAGTCCCCCACCTCCCTCACCAGTGGTACTTGTGTGTGGTGCATACTGGGAGCCGTGTTCCAGGAGCCTCCAGGCCTCAGCAGCAGCACAGCCAGAGCTGGAGCTGCTGCTCACATGTCTCTGTGCTGCCTTCACCCTTCTGGACAAGGACATACCAGATGGCTTGGGTCTTACCCTGCTCGTTCCTCAGATTCAAGGGTTTGACATGTACTTGTTTCGTTAGAATTGTGGCCTAAACCACTGCCCTGAGAATGTGCTGTAGTTACAAACAGAGTGACCAGGCAACCCTTGGTGACAGCTTTTCTGTGCTGCAAACTCCCTGCCCTATCCCAGCAGTTTAAGACCCCAGTCAAAGTCACAAGGCCTTAATCACATGCTTAAATGCTTTGCTGGGATAGACTTGAGCATATGTTTAACTTGAAGTCAGGTAGGCTTTCTGAAGTCAATGGGGCTTAAGCACATACTTAAATGTTAGGCATGCACTCAAGTTCTGTCCTGAATAGGGGCTGGTTGAAGCATGTGCTTACAGCATTTGATAAATTGGGAACTTCATGTGACTTGCTCTTGAGGACATTTTCTGTTACACTTCCATAATATTGATTGTTTAGTTTCTTCAAATGAGCAGGATGGGATTTGTTTAATTTTTTTAGAGTACAGGGAATGTTTCATAGCTTTAAGTCACTCTGAGTTCAAATAGAGACCCTCATTTACACAACTATATATGGCTAATTCCACCCTGTGCCCACTCTCTTCCAGTAAAATAATGCCCATGTAAGCAGTGTCTTACAGGAAAGGTGTCTGAATATAAACTCCCAATTAAAGAAAATACTGCTTAAATGGCAGAATTTGTGCCATCCATCTCATGTTTTTTTTTTTTTTTTCTTTATGTCCATAATTGGTGTGGATAAAATTCAGTTAGTTGTTTATATAAACTGACATTTTTTTAGGCTTTAGCACCAAGAGCTGCATTGCAAATTATTCCTAAGGAGGTTTTTGTTTAATTCTTTTCTTTAATGCCATGCAGGGCCTGTCTTTTTTCAAGGTGTCAGTGCAGAGAGAGAGAGGCTCTTTTATATTGGAAATAACTGGAGATCGTTTTTTTTTTCTGGGTATTTGTCATGGGTTTTGTTATTGCCTGTTTGAATCAACCTGGGCTGAACTAAGGGGTGGTGTTTTCGTTCTCTTCAGTTCTGAGATGGTGCAGGCATTGGCACACGTTGTGCTGGAAGAAAAGAAAAAAAAGTCCTCCCCCAGCAGGGCCGAGGCCGTTTTCAGATTCCAGGGTTTTTTTACTCAATATGGCAAAGTTGCCCGCTTTGCCCAGAGGAAGGCAGGTTTTCAGCATTCCGTCCCCCTCACACCATTCCCCTTTGCTGCACAAGTTTAAAATTACTGGCAAAGGAGTCTTGAGCAGTGACAGGGGAGGAAAGTCACCAGTTTGCTAAGATAGCTAAACGTTGGGCTTAAGCTTTGCTAGAATTAAACTGTTTATTACAGCCTCAAAGGATTGTTTGGCCTTGTTGTTGCACCACCCTGCCTTACCTCTCAGAAGGACTAAAGAAGTAAATAACTCACTTCCACTCAGTTTTGTATTCCCCAAATAGCTCAAAGTCCTGCTTCATTCAGTGTCACTCCAAGATAACAAAAAGTAACAGAATCTCTTCATCTTCCTTTCTCCTTAAGAGAAGAACCCTGCTTACTGCCTCCCTAAGCAGGCTTGATTATCCAGAGCTGGTCTTTTATCCCTTTGATCCTTTTTTCTTGGTGTTTCATGCCCTGAGAGCTGGTTTGGGGTTTTCTTTCCACAACTGCTCTATCAGTCTTTAGATTGAGAATTAACGTGATGACTTAATACTCCAAGGAGCAGCACACCAGTGGAACTGTTGAAAGTATGTGTGCTGCTCGTGTGTTTATTACTGCTGGTGATGATGGAAGGCTCTTAAACCACTGTGCTGACGACTCCTGTTTTGGCCTGGCCTAGGTGGGCTGTAACAAGGTCTACACAAGCACCTCTGACGTGATGACCCACGAGAACTTCCACAAGAAGAACACGCAGCTCATCAACGATGGGTTCCAGCGGTTCCGTGCCACGGAGGACTGTGGCACCGTGGAGTGCCAGTTCTATGGGCAGAAAACCACTCACTTTCACTGCAGGTGAGACAGGGAGGGGGAGGAATCCTGCCTCAGAGCTGTGTGCTCTGCTTGCCTCCTTCTGCCAAGTCCTAATTTCAGGAGCAGGCACAGGGACTTGGTTTTCCCTGCTGTGACCTTCTCAGTCCTGCTCCTGAGAGAATTCACATTCCAGGGCAGATGGGATTTCCAGGATCTTGCCACAGACCACTCTGGAGGCAGGAGCAAGATGTGAGGAGAGGATACCCACTAGAAAATACATCCCAGGATCATTTGGGAGGGAGAGCACAGTGCTCTTCAGAGAGCAGCTGAAGTAAACCCTTAACACACTTCTAAAGGCACTTCCATGGTAGGGTTTGCTCCAGCCAGCTCATCCCTTTTGGGGCCAGACTGGACCTTCTGTACACAACTTCTATTGATTTTTCATGCTCTCAGGAAGAGTAGGAAAGCACAGTGTGTACCTTAGTCCCCTTTAGCTGCTGTTTTGGCTGGAACTGTCAGTGGAGGGTGCCTGTATGCCCCTGTTGTTGGGGCTGCCCCTCAGAGTGCAGAGAGCATTCCAGCTCTCCCACATGGCAGCATTTCTGCTGGCCTTGGTGTCACAGCTCCTGAGCCCCCTGCAGCCAGGGCACTGTCTCATCCCAGCCCTTGTCCCAAAGGGGGGCAGGGGACAGGGGACAGCAGCTGGGCTGTGCTCCTGCCCACACACCCAACCACCCTCTCCTCCTCGATGCCCTTGCAGGAGACCTGGGTGCACATTCACCTTCAAGAACAAGTGTGACATTGAGAAGCACAAGAGCTACCACATCAAAGATGATGCCTATGCCAAGGATGGCTTCAAGAAGTTCTACAAGTACGAGGAATGCAAGTATGAGGGCTGTGTCTACAGCAAGGCCACCAACCACTTCCACTGCATCAGGGCCGGCTGCGGCTTCACCTTCACCTCCACCAGCCAGATGACGTCCCACAAACGCAAACACGAGCGCCGGCACATCCGCAGCTCGGGGGTGCTGGGCCTGCCTGCCTCTCTGCTGGGCTCCAAGGACAACGAGCAAGAGGAGTCCAGCAACGATGACCTTATCGACTTCTCTGCGATGAGCTCCAAGAACTCCAGCCTGAGTGCCTCCCCGACCAGCCAGCAGTCTTCCGTGTCCCTCATCGTGCCGGCCGCGCCCTCCTCCGCGCCCGAGCTCGCTTCCTCCCAGGCCACCAAGGCTGCCAACAGCATGACACCAGCCACCAAGATCTCTGGCCTGCTCTCCCAGGCTCTTCCCAGCAATATCCCCTTGGCCCTGGCGCTCTCCAACTCGGCACTTCCTGGGACAGCTGGATCCTTCTTCCCCATCATCCCCAGCCGGGTCTCCACACCCCTTCCTGCCAGCTCGGCTAACCTGATGACTGCTGGTGCTGCTGGCACCAACCCAGCATCATCTGCTCCTGCAGATTCCTCATCCCAGGCAGTCTCAGCATCTGGGGAGCCACCAGCTACTTCCTCTCCAGCTCCAGCAGCATCTATAATGGAGAGGATCTCTGCTAGCAAGGGATTAATCTCTCCTATGATGGCCAGGCTGGCAGCAGCTGCACTCAAGCCCTCTGTGGCACTTGAAGCAGGTGAGTTACCTCATCAGTGGTGGCAGTGGTGGGAGGCAGAGCAGTGCTTGATGACTTGGAGAAGGGTGAACGAGGAGCCACCCAGTTGTCCAAGGGACTGGAAGTGGGGAGGAGGCAGTAAAGGAGCGTGAATGGGAGAATGAATTTGGTTATGTGTAGTTAACCCTTGGAGAGGGCAGTCTTGGCACGGGTTCCTGTGGATCCTGGCTGTACCCACGTGGCCAGAAGAGAGGCGGGAACCACAGCTTTGCCCACAGCTGGAGCAGGCTCTTAGCTCAGCTGAAGAGTGCTGCCTTGTGCAGTTTGCTGTAGGCTGAAAAGAGAGAGGCACCGTATTGAATTCGGAAATGAAGAAAAGCTTGACCAGTACTTGCAGGCTGTGCAGAGACTGTATGAGCTTTAGTTGGACCCAGTGGTGATGAGCCTGTAGCCCATGGCCAGTTGTTTCTCTAATCTGGGAGGTTGGTTCTCTGCCCCAGCTGTGATGTCCCAGCTGTGGGTCTGGGGATAGTGCTGGAGCATCCCACAAACAGGACCTCTCTCCTGGTCAGCCCTTGCAAGCTGTGCTTGCCTGTCCCTGCAGCTCCCTGGGGAGGGAAAGATGGCAAGGAGAACTCCCGTGGGGCACTGTGAAGCTCTTCCAGCTGTCACCTAGACCTGATGCAGGTCATGGCTCATGGCCAGCCCTTCCAGAGGGAACCTCCACCGTGTGCTGGACACGGTCAGGCCCTGGTGGGGGAGGCTGTGCCTGGCAGCCCCTCTGGAGCCCCTTCCTGGGGCACGGAAAGGCCAGAGCAGCTGCTGGCCCTGGGCATGGCAGTGCTGAGCAAACGGGGGAGGAGGACCAAGTGATCTGATTAAAGAGGGAGGAGAACTTTCACATACTTCTAAAATTATTGTTTGAAAAATTGTTTCCTAAAGCAGAGAAAGGTCATTGAGGAAACTATTTTCCTTTATTTTTTAATAAAATGCCACTTGCTGTCTGAGAAGCAGCTCGCCGTCATCTGTACTGCCGGAGGGCAAATTAATATTTTAGTCACTTGGGGATTGTGGAAAAAAGCTCTGCAGAACATGTTCATGTCAGCAACTTTTTTCCCCTCCTTTTTTCTTTGCTGTTTTTCCTAATTTTTTTCCTTTAATTTGTTCTCCCCCCCCTCCCCCCCCTTTCCCCCTTTTTCCCTCTTCCTTCAATTTGAGGATTTCTCTCCGAAACATCCCCAGAGAGTGGCAGTGGTGGGGTCATGGCAGAGACAGTGCAAGGGACGGTGGCAGTGGCAGTGTCAGGGACAGCAGCGGGGATGGTGGCTGTGGCAGTGTCAGGGACAGGGACAGCAGCAGGAATGGTGGCTGTGGCAGTGACAGGGACAGCAGCAGGGATGGTGGCAGGGCAGTGGCAGTGTCAGGGACAGGGACAGCAGCAGGGATGGTGGCAGGGGCAGGGACAAGGGACAGTGGCTATGGCAGTGGCAGGGACTGTGTCAGGGATGGTGGCCATGGCAGGGACAGCAGCAGGGATGGTGGCAGGGCAGTGTCAGGGACAGGGACAGCAGCAGGGACAGGGGCAGCAGTGCGAGCGGGTCCCTCGCTGTCCCCTCGGGTCACCGTGGTGGGGCAGGTGCTGCTGCTGGGCAGGCACACAGTGGGGCTGGTGCAGTCGCTGCAGCAACGGCGCGATGGGGGCCGAGCAAGGGGGCTTGAGGAGCAGTCGAGAGCTGCCACATTGCCTCAGCATTAACAGAGGCTTTAATAAACGCTTAAGAGGCAGCCCCGCAAATTAGTTATGACAGTTTGTGCAGAGAATCAGGTCTCCCCCACGCTCCTTCCGCCCTTCTCCTTTAAAGGGCCCATAGCCTGGACAACTTTGACATAATTTTGCAATAATTATCACTTGAAGAATTTCCACGCTGGAGTGGACGTCAGAACCCATCATGTCAACTTGGCAATAAATGCTGACCAGCAATCCCAGCACTTCCCTCCCCCCACACTTTTTCTTTGCTTTTTCCATTTAGGCACTGGTGCCAGTGATTTAAGTTACTTATTTGCCATTGTAACCTCATTTTAGACCTTCATTTTCATTTAATTTTTGCGCTTAATTTGGGTGTCTTTCTCGAGCAGGGAATGGCCAAGCAGCAGCTCCCGGGCGGTTCAACCCAGTGCAGGTGAAGCAGGAACCCGCAGAGGCCATGGGGTCATCGTCTGCCACCAGCCAGGAGTCCCTGCAGGAGCACAGCCTGGACCTGAGCGTGAAGGACCACGGGTGAGACGGGGGGCAGGCACACTCAGGCACACTCAGCCCCTCCCAGCCCCCAGCTCTGGGAGGTTTCTGTACCTGTAGGACAAGGACACAGCGTGTTGGTGAAAGGCAGTTCCACAGGGGCCAAATTGGACACCCCCAAACTGGAGGCAGGGACAGTCTTTATACACCCCCTCAAAGTGTATGTTCTCCAGATGTTTTTGTGGGCTCACAAGCACCTCCTGACTCTTTGACAAGAGCCTCACCTCTTGTCCTCCCCTCTGGCCTATCTGCTGAGTGAGAACAGGAGTGTTTGGGGATTGTCCTGGGTGGCAGAAGGGCAGAGGCACTGATCCTGGGGATGAGTGAGCTCCACTTTGACCTTTGCATGCGTTCCTGTCCGTACCTTGTTTAAACAGGGCTCCTTCTGGGACCCCAGCACGTGGAGCTTGGAGCCCTGCCTTGCCTTCCCCTCTGCTGCCCAGGGGCCCCGTGTCCCTGGCAGTGTGAGCCTTCCTCAACACCCCCCTGGTTCTGTGGGATGTATTTGTGAGGAAGCTCTAACGGGGACAAGGAGCAGAACATGGGGGAGGTTGTGAGTCAGCTAGTGGAGTGTGGTGGGGAGGGCAGTGGGGTAGAGTCTGGGCTCTTCAGTAGCTGCAGGAACTAAATCCTGCAGACCTGGGACCCTCTTTCTGCCCATCTTGGCTGTCCCACGTAAGCGAGGCTGGCCTGCCCGGGGGAGGGAGGGCATCACTCTCTTCCTGCGGGTGCAGCAGGTGAGCAGGGAGGCAGCTTGAAGGGAGAGGGATTAATCTCAGCGCTCACAGTCCCTGTGCACATCTTAACTAAACCCTGTTGGTTTGTGTGTTCCAGTAATGAATCAAATGGCCACACAGTCTCGGCAAATTCATCTCTTTTATCCTCGCTTATGAATAAGGTAAGAGCCATCCATCACACGCCTCGCACTGCCCCCACCGCCAGAAATTAAAGCCGCCGTAGCGGGGAGGGGGAAGAGATGCGTTTGTTTTTTAATGTTTTGCCTCTAATAAGATGAGTTTGTACCATTTAAATTTTGAGACCATTTTTCATCGGATATAATTTCAGAGCCACTGCTTACGAATTAATTTAATGAACTGGCTGAAGAAATATATTGCAGCCTCTGACACCTTTTTTTTTCCACCCTTTCTAGACGGAGCAGGGCTCCGAAAGGTTTCTCTCCTTTTTTTTTCCATTTTTATTTCCAGAACCTGGCAACTTCTCTCTTGCTCTCCTTTTGTTGTTACTCATTTTCTTTATTTACTTAAAAACATTTTCTTTCAGTGGGGGAGGGGGAGAATAATTTGTTTTTATGGAAGAGAAGGAAAAAAAATCAGAAGTTTTGAGGCAAAATCATCAATTTCTGGCTTTCTGGTGTGAGTAATGGTGTCCAACAGAGTCCCCTTTACCGTGTCCTAGAATATTTATTTTACATAATGTACAGTTTCTTTTTCCTTAATTTTTCCTTAAATTATACATCATCTCAAATATATATTTCCCTTTCACATGATAAATTCTACTGTACCAAGATTGATTTTGCTGCTCTCTACAACTGCAGCGAGATCAGGGCAGCCTTTGAGCCATGCTTTAATATTCTGCTGTGTGATGGTTTTACAGGCACAACTCTTGCCCTCCCCTTGGCTCTGGGCATTACAACCATCAAGGCCATATAAACCTCAAGAGAGGGCAAAGTGACTTTGCCTCGTAATCTCCCACCTCCTTTCTCTCTTGTTTCATCACTGTTTTTCACTGAGTTGTTTAATTTCTGCCTTTATCCTTCATGTCACTTTTTCTCCTTTTAAACTCAATTTCTTATTTGTTCCTGTGTATTGTCCCTTTAGTGGTTCCAAATGTGCAGCTTTTTCTCTAGTGAGTAAATGTGTATAGTAAGTTTGCTCTCTGGGGTCCTGAGTCATTCTGAAGGCCCCAGGTCAGGGAAATTCTCTTTCAATGGACACTGCACTTGAAAATTTACAGGATAATACAGGATTTAAGCATATGCTTGGAAATCAGCATTTGTTTGTGTGCAGCCTGACACAAGATTCTTTACACTGTGCAAAGCAGGGGTAGCATGGGTGCAGACTATGAGTTCTTCAGGTTTGTTGTGTTTTTAAAAGAATGGGCTTAACCAGTGACATAAAGCCACAAGGAGTGGAACCCACTGACTGAAGGAACTGATTGAAGGTGAAGGATTGCAGAGTTGAGCTCTGGCTGCTCAGGAACACACCACACTTGGTTCTCCCTCCTGCTGCACAGTTTGTGTCTGGGGGGAATCCTTCTCTGGGTGTGGAGGAAAGAGAGCCCTTTGCAGAACTGGAATGCCCAGCACCCAGTGCAACCAGGCGACCTGAATTCCTGGCTCCAGCCAGAGAGCTGCCGTCTCCACAAGCAGCAGGGGCTTTACCTTCAGGGGGCATTAAGAGAGCCTCAAATAGCCAGGGTTCCTGTAGCCTACTGCAGTTTATTTAGGGGGCTGTCAGGCTTAATTAACTGATATTTATAAAGGGCTTTGAGATCTTCAAGTGGGTGGAGTTTCCAGTGCAATATTGGGTCCAATCCTGTGTTTTATTCGTGCTGTGAAATTCACTGTTGTTACTGGAGGTAATTGAGAGCACAACAGAGCAAGAAAGGGTCTGGGAAATTGTGGATTTATTCTGAAAGAAAAATTTCCCTCTAATCACTCTTGACTAATTTCTTTTTTCTATCCTGGACATGATGTACCTGGACCTCTGAACCTTCTCTGTGTGTTCATTTAGCATGGAAAGTGACATAATTTTGTTATTGAAGTTCATAAGAATTTTCTGGAGACTTAAGTAGAGCCAGAATTTTTCCCCAGTTGAATGACATTTTCCTCCTTCCATCCTCACACGTACCTGATACTCACTTCAAAGGAGGCATCCCTGGGGCTGGGGCAAGATGACTCCAAATAAACTGGAGCTTGCCAGTTCTACCACAGCTCTGTACAGAGCCCAGCATTTTGCAGGGGCTGCACAACAGCCCTGTTACTCCTTCAGCCTGCACACCTTTTCCACAGTCAGGCAGGGACCTCTCCTCACCTCAGTTCCCCCACGCAGAAAATACACACGATGCTTCATTACTTGAACAAGAGCCATGAATATTCCATGGGCAGCCGAGTGCTCTGTGATAGTTGGGTGGAGGATGCAGAAGAGTGAGGTGTTATTAAGTATTGCTGGTGCAGTTGGGGCAGCCTGTGCAGACTTCTTGTCTTCTCATAAGCTTTGAAGACACGGCGTGGTGTGGGACAGTGCTGGGGGGGGCTGTGCTGGGCCTGATGCAGTGTCTGTGTTCTTGCTCCAGATGTCCAAGACCAGTGCCAGCCTTGGCAACCTGCTGAACATCAAGACAGAAGGTGATGGCAGCCAGGCTGGGTCTGGGGAGCCAACCCCGTACCTGGGCAAGGCAGTGAAGGCACTTGTCCAGGAGAAGCTCTCTGAGCCATGGAAGATGTACCTGCGCCGGTAAGGAGGGCCTGGGAACACGGGAGAGGGAAAAGCCCTTCCTTTGCCAAGTGCCTGGCTTGCTGGTTCACCCCTCAGAGCAGAGCTGTGCTGCGTGGGAAGGCCTGACTGTCACACCCTGGTCACCCAGGGCAGGTTCAGTCCTCAGTCCCTGCCACCTGCACCAGGAGTTAATGTCCCATAGGGAATGTCTGCCCACAGTGAATTATTTTACAAAGGGATCTTGAGGACCAAATACGAGCACAGATCTTCACAAAGCTCTGTTGGCCTGGACTTCACCTTTCTGTGAGTCCTGGGGACCCACTGCAGTGTCCCTGAACTTGTGCTGGCCCCTGTTCAGTTCCTGCACTGGGGTCACTGGAGCCCTCATGTGCTTCTTGTGGCATTTCCTCTGATCACAGGGGCAGGCCACTGGAACAGAAAGTTTGGGGCATATAGGGACATGGGAGTAAGTATAAAGGATATGGGAACTGGGATGGTTTCTGCTGGTTTTGTTGTGGAAGGAGACTTAACAAGAAAATGGAAGGGAGCCAAACCTCACCCCCACACAGACACATCACATACATGCCCAGACAGACACATGCTTTGAGCACACACAGATACACCCAGGCAGACACATGGCTTTGTGCTCTGACACAGATGAATCGCCTGCAAATGCCTGTGGACACTTTGTAAATCACAGGCTTTAATGGAGAAAACTAGAAAGTCTTCTAGTCCATCTGCCCCTGGCCACTGAGAGATCCTTCCCTGCAGTCCATTTGCATTTGGTCCAGCCTAGTTGTAATTATGCCAGGCACTGTGGCTATTTTCTTGTCTCTGGGAGCATTATTCTACCACCTAATAAGTTTCAGTGCTACAGTTTTTTCCTTATTTGCTGCCTGAATTTCCATTTTTGTAATTTTGGTGCAGTTCTGGTTATATCCCCTTGAACCACAGCAGATGATTCCTCTGTGCATTTGGAGTTCACCCCCTTCACATGGTCACAGACTTTCAGCATTCCATTTAACCAGCATTATTTACTTCCTTTAGGCTGACTGTGCCCAACTGGCTGCCCTTGCTCTGCCACCACCCAGACAGAACAGGCTTGGTGCCCTGGTGTAGGCAGTTCAGTGTTTGCATCTACAGAGTAATGTGTGTGTACCATGTTTGCCATCCCCTGGACACAGGAGGGGCTTTAATGTCACTCTGCTCAGTGCCCTGTGTATAACCCCCCCAGGTGTATCAGCTGTGTGTTTCCAAACACAGCTCTGGTGTTCTGAACCTTCTCCCTTCTCTTGCCAGGCCTCTCTGCTCTTTTTTCCTCTTACACTGGTGTTGCCAACTCCTCCCAGTTCAGTATCTTCTGTGAATTTCATTATCACGCTGTTTACTCCTAGATTGCTAATGAAGATGTTAAATAAGCTCAGACTAACCCAAGTCCTCCTCTCAGCACTCACAGATGCCTCCTCCCAGCTCAGTGTGGTGCTGGTTGTCATCAGCCTTTGTTTACGGTCCCTCAGCCAGTTTCAAGCCATGAGGTGGCATCACATCCAGGCCAATTGGAATTAATTCTGAGCATATGTGAGACTGTATCAAAATGCTTTACTAAAATCTAAATATATTGCATCCCTTCATCCACTAATTTTGTAATTCTATCAAAAAAAGCAATTAAATTTGTCTGGCAAGATTTATTCTGTATAATCCTGATGCTGTTTATTGCTCATGGTTCCTTTATCCTCTAGATGTTTAATGATTTTCTCCTCCCTCTTAATATTTGTTCCATTACTTTACTAGAAGGAGAAGTTAAGGCCAGAGCTGTGATAATTGCCAAAGATGACTTTTCCCTCAAAGAACCAGTACCTTGACTGTTTTGGGGTTGTTTTTTTTTTCCAATTATGTAGTCCCTCCCTCTTCTCTATGGCTTAAAAACCTGCAAACAGTAATGCAGTCAGTTTGGGAATTAATTTCCATTGCACTTCAAGACATATATAATCCAGACTGGCTGATTTGTGCATATTTATATTTTTCCAACCAGTCTCTTTGTCTGCTCTTCTAGAAGGTCTTCATTTTATCCCTTTAGTTTTCTCCTCCAAAGCAAATGTTATGATGCAGCCATTTTTGACTCATCACCTCCCATTTTCACTGAGCCTTCTCTCCACCTCTTGTCCATGGGAAAACAACCCCTTTAGTCTGCAATAACTTGGTTTCTTCTCTCTTACTTTCCTTCCTCTTCTCCCTGCAGCCATAACTGACAGCATGTGTTGTATATCCAGGCCTTCTCCAGTACAGGCTTTTCCTTTTGCCTCTGCCCTCCCCTTGGTGAGAGGTCCCTCCTGGGACCACACAGGCTGCCGTTTGTTTCTTGCTTTCCTGCTCATCAGAGCAACTCTAGTTTGTTGTATCTTAATTATGCAAGATTCCCTTGTTAAGTTTCAAATCCTTCCTGCCAGTGTTTCTTACTTGATTTTCAGATTCCCTGTGATTCTGGGGTTTCCTGAAGTCACATGTATTTGTGCTGCCCTTATTAAGGCAGGGGATCTCAGCAGTGGGTGAGCAGTGACAGCCCGCTGAGCCGCTTTTGCCCTGTTCCCATTAGCTCCAGGGTGACCCAGAGCACATCCTGGGTGGTGTTTGTGTGGCCTGGTGGTTGTTCTGTGCAGCAGGGGTGGTCTGTGCAGTGTTCCTGCAGGCCAGGCTGTGATTGCCCCATGGGTGATGCTCCCTGGCTCCCATCTCCCATCTGTGGGATACCTGCTGTTTCAGGGGATTCAGGTGGATTCTGGACCTGGATTCCCTTGAATGACTGTTGTCTGTGGGACTGCTGATAGGGCTGAAAAGGAAATATTTCTGCTCCAGCCCTGCTTCTCTGCTGGGCCCTTCCCCTAAGCTGTCTGCCTGTGTGCTTTGGGCAGGTTTGGCACCAAGGATTTCTGCGACGCCCAGTGCGACTTCCTGCACAAGGTGCATTTCCACTGCGTGGTGGAGGAGTGTGGGGCCCTGTTCAGCACCCTGGATGGAGCCATCAAACACGCCAAGTAAGTGGGAGAGCAGCAGTGCTGAGACAGCTCTGCAACACACACCCTGCACGGGGGGAGAGAGCAGTCTGAGACCACCCCAAGTTCCTTTTAAAGGCAGGGGAATGTCCAAGGAAAGAGTGAGTCGAGCCTTCAGCAGCCAGCTGCGTGCCTGGGCCTCAAGGGGTTAAAGGGAAGGGGATGGTGTGAACTTTAGGAGAGATCTGTTAGCACAGTTGGTCTCTCCTGTTGGATAGTTCCCTGTGGCTCACTACAGCAAGCTACAGCCTTCTCTCCACAGCCCTGGGAGCTGCCCAGGCACACTGAGCTCTCCACTGGGGCATTTCTCTGATTTCATACACCTGATTCTCCACCCCTCTTTAGGAATTCCTTTCTCTTCATAGATGGTCTGGGGGGGCCCTAAATCTTTCCACAGAGTTTGCAGAGCCCCTGTTAGGATTTATCACAGCTAATTTGTTTGCTGACTCCTGCCACATTCTTGTTGATGTTTAATCAAACTATATGCAATGGTCAAGAACTTATGTCTGAATTAACACTGTCCTTCTGCAGTTTTCACTTCCGAACTGAGGGTGGAACTGTGAAAAGTAACTCTGAGTCTCCCTTCACAACCACTGCTGAGAATAAAGCTTCACTGGCCCCTTCTTCACCATCTGCTACTTCTGCCACCATGGCAAGTGCTCCTGCCCTCGACGTGCCCACTCCAAGTCCAGCTACTGTGCCCTCTGCCCCCACACTGCTGGCTTGGAAGCAGCTGGCTTCAACTATACCCCAGATGCCTCAGATCCCAGCATCAGTGCCTAACCTGGCAGCTTCCCCCTTGGCAACGACTTCCCTGGAGAATGCCAAGCCTCAGGTCAAACCCGGATTTCTCCAGTTCCAGGAAAAGTAAGTTGGAGCTGCCCTTTGCCTCCTCTGTTCCCCAGCCTTGCAAGCCCCTCTGTACCACTCCTCAGAGCTGCAGAACTGCCCCTCTCTTCACCACTGAGACTTTCTGTCTAGGCAGTACTCTGCGTTTCACCTCACAGAAAATTTACCTCTGTAAAGTCTTAAGAAATACTTTTGGTTATCTCAGGAAAAAACCAAGATTTTTGAGTACATCTGAGTGCACTTTTAGTCACGAGTTTAGAGCAGAAACAAACTTGCTAATAAATCACTGATACCTGTTTTATCCCTTATGAGGGTTCTCCAGAAATACAGGTGTCTTTGCAGTATTTTTGACACTGAAGGGTTATTGGGCCAGAAATCAAAGGAATGAGTCAGAGGTACCAAATCCATTTAGCTGATGAGGGAGGCCAGTGCTGATTTTGTGTGCTCAGGGGAAGCCCTGGCAGCCTGCAGGGGGATTGCTCAGGAGTTTAGTTTCAGTGGAAGAGTGGCCCTCAAAGGCTACAGAGCCCACCGTTTGCAGGGCTGTGTTCTAGTAATGGTAATCAGGAGAGTGCCCTGGCTGGGTGGGACTGCAGGAGTGTTGCCAGCTTCAATTTCCCTAAAGAGGAAGGTGGCTATGGGAAATCTGTGGGCCATGTTTGGAACAGGCTTCTGCTGGGCTCCCCTTGAATTAAATTTTGGCAAAGAAACAAATGTGTGAAATGAGTGAAGGTGATGATTGGGTTTTGGATGTGTTCCAGTGATCCCTGCCTGGCAACAGACTGCAAGTACGCCAACAAATTCCACTTCCACTGTCTCTTTGGGAACTGCAAGTATGTGTGCAAAACCTCTGGCAAAGCAGAATCCCACTGCCTGGACCACATCAACCCCAACAACAACCTGGTGAATGTGCGAGACCAGTTTGCTTACTACTCCCTGCAGTGTCTCTGTCCAAACCAGGTAAGAGCCTGTCCAGAGCAGTGCCCTGGCTGCAGTGTGGCCTGGGGGCACTGACCCCCAGCAGGGAGTGGGGCTGAGCATGGCATTCCTGCCCTGACTGCAGAGCCATGGAACCGGCATCATTACATGGTCTTGCAAAACCTTTGGTTTCCATCAAATGGGACATTGCAGTGCTTTTGTGTTTATTTGACTTGGGTGGAGCAGACAGGGGCACCAGAATGATCTGAGAGACACAGGATGAAATAGAATAAAAATCTGTGATGAATCCAGGCAAAGCCACGAGTTAGAGTTGGGGTATTTCAGCACAGAATAGTGTGTTGCAGAATACAGGATAGCAGGACACAAAGACAGGAGAGGGCACACGGTGCAGTGCAGGCTGTGGAGGATGAAACAGCCGGGATGTGGAGCATCAATTGCAGCCCCTCCCACACCTCGGAGGGGACAGCACGGGGGGCAGGCAGGGCAGGGGGGTGTGCTCCACATGTGCCTCAGGCAGGGCCTGTTTGCTCCCCCAGCACTGTGAATTCCGGATGCGAGGGCATTACCACTGTCTGCGCCCCGGCTGCTACTTCGTGACAAACATCACCACCAAGCTGCCCTGGCACGTGAAGAAGCACGAGAAGGCAGAGAGAAGGGCAGCCAACGGCTTCAAGTACTTCACCAAGAGGGAAGAATGTGGCAGATTAGGTGAGTTTTGTTCTCTTTCTCATGTGGTCTGTCCCATGGCTGGGCCAGGAATGAATGCCGTGACTTAGAACCTGTGAGTTTTGCTGAAGAGGTATTTGGTCATTAAATCACTAAACAAGAAAGGCAACAAAACACAAAGCAGTTCCTGATGTGCCTGGGTTGAAGCATGTTTTCCCAAACAGACCCAAGGGAAATGGATAGAAACTGTGATGGAGAGGATTGTATATATTTATATTTATGTATTTGTCTGGACACAGAGCTTCCCCTTTGTTTTTCCTTTTTATCTAATTGTCAAAGGCTTTTTTTTGGTGTTTGTTTTTATACTTTGTAGTCTTGTGTTGGGTGAAGTTTAAAAGTGCTCTTAGGAGGATATTTTTTTTTTAGCCATTGCCAGTGCAGCATATTGAAAGTCAAAGGGCAAATAACCAGAGAGAGATGCAGAAGAGCATTGAATAAAGTACTCCCTTCTCCTCCAACCCCATTCTCCACAGCCCCTGTGAGCAGCAGGCTGTGTGTCCTGGTGCCTCCCACTCCAGACGTGGCACAGCCTCACACTGGACTTGGCCCACTTGGCAGAGCTATCAGAGCACTGCAGCAGTTACTAAATCCAGGTGCCTCCCGTGTAAAGCTGGGAAAACAAACAAGAGAAAGTAGAATGAGTTCCTGGGGAGGTGCCTGGAGCTGAAATCCAGGGCTCTGAATGGAGGGTGTCCCTAAAGAGAGCTCAGCAGAACCCCATCCTCAGCTCCTGGGATTCTCACTGTGCTTTGGCTTAACAGTGTCATAGACCCAAGTCTTCCCTATCATTCCTGGCTGGAACAAAATGAGGGTGCTCTTCCCTCCTACTGCAGGGAAACAGCCACAGTACCAAGAACCAAACCTTTTCAGCTTTGCATACATCCAGAATTTGTACCCAAAAGGAAGCTTCTTTGTGGTAACCTGGTAATGAGTGTCAACACAGCACTGCCAGTACCTGCCTGGGTCTCCCTGACACATGGCAGCAGCTTGAGCAGTTGTGTTATTTACTCACCTTTGGGTGTTTCAGGTGATAGCAGGGGCCAGACAAAGCAGGGCAGTGATAGATGACACCCAGCCCACAGGGTGCCCTGGCAACAGGCGAGCCTTCACCTGCCCTGTGCTGATAGTGTTTCATCCCACAGCACTGTTTGTTCCCGGTCCCAGAGCACGGGGATCAGAGGGATGGGAGGGCAGGAGAGGTGGGGCTGTGGGGAGAGCCATAACTAAACAAACACGCTCTTGGCATGGACATGAAACGCTGGCTGGGAGCTCCACACGGGCTGGGTGATGCAGGAGCTGCTGGCAGCTCGGGGCTGTGTGTGTGTCAGCAGGGCTTGTTTGGGGGAGGGAAGGGGTCCCTGCATCCAGCACTGGGTACATGTGCCTACAGGCTGGGCCTGCTGTACAGCAAACACACATTTAGCCAGCACCCTGCTCTTGCCTGCACAGAGAGAGGCAGTGGTGGGATGGTGTGGGGGGGTGTGGTTATACCAACATGTGAATCCTTTGCTGAGTCTCTGTATGTCTCTGCTTTTTGTGTTGGGTATGTAGAGATACATGCAGAAAGCACTGACCTGCTTTAAGGGCTGTGAATGTTTCTGAACAAACACACAGGAGAGATTTTTTAAAAAATGCATGTTTCTGTGTATAAATGTATACATGTGTATGATTGGACAGAGAGATGAAAGAATACATGTGTAAGTGAAGGTGGATGGGTGCAGACAGATGAGTAAAAGTGGGCCTGGCTGTACCTCTGTACGAGGGAGGATGAACAGCAGAACCTGGTTATTGATACAGCTGTGTTTGAACTATACCAAGCCATTATTTATCAGCTCTAGAAAGTGGCTGCTTGGGATTGTTAATGACACACACACACACACTCCTGGCACACATGGCTGTAGCCACAGGAGCAGAATGTGTGAAGTGCTGTATGCCAGAACCCAGTGAATTGCTGCTTGTTCAGAACCTGCCCCTATTATACAACAAATTTGGAGTGGCAGTGAACACTTCCTGGCTCGTTCCTATCTGACCAGAGAGCACACACTGTCCAGAGCTAGAGCTGGTACGAGACTGATTTCTGAGAACACAGTTAAAGGGAAAAAAAAAAGAGAAAAAGAACTTTTAGTTTCTAATCTAATTATGAGCGTGTATTTTTGCCTGTAACTTCTTGATACAGCTGAATGTCTAGGTTTTGTTCTCTTTGTAAAGGAAAAGACACTGGCCAAGACTGAAGAGCATTAGGCACTGCTAGATGTAATGGTAATGTTCCTTTCTTTCTAATGGAACCATGAGGGATGGGACTAGGCTGGGGCTCATGTCTCACATCAGTGTGCCCTATAATCCTCTCTGGCAGTGGCTCAGCAGGCAGTGGATTGTGGGTTTGTTTCTTTGCACTCAGGACTGTTCCTGGAGAACCACTGATAATGGTCAGCCTCCAGCAATCCCTGTGGCAGCAGCTTTGCCCTGTCCCATCACCTTCCCCCCAGTACCTTCCTGTGCTACATACAGTGGCTTTTGTGTCTGCAGGTTGCAAATACAACCAGGTGAACAGCCACTTCCACTGCATCCGGGAGGGCTGCCAGTTCTCCTTCCTGCTCAAGCACCAAATGACATCCCACGCCAGAAAGCACATGAGGAGGATGCTGGGCAAGAACTTCGACCGTGTTCCTACTCAGGTAACTCCTGGTCAGCTGTAGGTCCACATGCAGAGCTGCTGCAGTGCCCTCGTCCCCACACCCTTTAGGATGTGTGTCTGCATTGGGGGATCCCACTGGGATCTGGGACAACACCCAGGGTGGCATTACCTGGCAATACACAGTATGAGGAAAGATGATAAAGCACAGATAGCAAAGCATTGCTTCATGTAAACAGCTTCTCCTTGTGAATTATGGAGAAAAAAATTGAGAAGGATAACACTAAAATAATCATATTTACAACTTGCACTCTCTCCCAGCTCTCTCAGTATACACAATTGGCTTATTAAAATTAAAGTGCTTAGGATGTGGAAGAATTGAACGTGCTGGTTAAAGCAAACATTTCCTGTTGCACATAAAGAATTATTTTCTGCTTCCACCTAAGATGGGAGAAACACCAGTCTTGAAATTTCTCTTCCCTTATTGATGTGGAGTTAGCTGGGGCACTCCTTGTCCTCTCTCAGGAAGCAGCAGTGATGCAGTTGCTGCTTTTCTAACACATAGCTGAGAGCAGCTGGCAGAGTAGGTTTGCTTGTTTCCTGAATAAATGGAAGAGTTTCAGCTGCAGCCTGAGCTGCTGCTCCAAGGGACAGCATTCCTGCCACCTCCTGCTTGTTCTTACTCCTCAGTTGCTTTAGCTTCCACTGACTTGGGGGATGAAACAAGCTGGCTTTATTTAAATGCCTGTGGCTGATCTGACCCTAAGAACATCATCTGGTGTATGGAAAACAAAAGGGACCATCTGTAGAAGCAAGATGGAAACCCCTTTCATTCCACAATATGGGAATGAGAGGTCCCTGTTAGTTATTAACTACTGTCAGTAAGTGAATTGTTCAAGCCTAGTGCTGTTGGATTTAATGAGTTCACAGATGCCAAGGAACTGGTGTTGCTGTTGTGGCAGCTTTTGGTCTTAACACAAACAGCTTAGGTACAAGAATCAACTCAAGATTTAACAAATAGATTTGTGTTCACTACTCTTGTAGCACATGCTGAGTTTAGCCCTGAGACTTTTAGTGCATGCTGGGCAGAAAATGCTGGGTTTGACCTCCATCTCCTTTCCCTGGCAGTCCTGTGTCAGTGGAGAGGTAGAGTGGTGGCCTGAGCAGTCCTGTGAGCACACAGCACTGGTCCTGGAGCAAACAACCAGCCAAGGATCAAACCACAGCTCGGGGCATGTGGCAGAGCTGGCCAGATTGCTGGGCTCCACCGCCTCCAGTTTTCCCCATGCCTTAGTGCCCCATGGGCAGCTAGTGGAGTGTTTGGTTACTCTGGGTACCAGTCCATGGACTATCCAGAGCAGGCCAGGCCCCTGCATACACATGTGTCCCTGGTGCCTCAGCACTGACGTGGTTCCAGTCTCTGAGTGCAGCAGGACCTACACAGTGAGGCAGCAATGCCAAGAGTAACACCTCCTGTCTGTGAACGCCTCCGAATCCACGCACCAGGACGTGGTGCCAAGATTAACACTCCCAGCCTCTGAGTGCATCACAATGCACATTCCAGGGGGCACGTGCCAAGTTTAATGCTCTGAGCTCCCAGTGCAGGAAGATTGACTCTCCTGGCCCCAGTGCCATGGGTTCCACTCACAAGCATGTTCCAGCTATCCCTCATGAACTGGAGAGAGAGAAACGTGCAGACAGATGGTTTTGGTCTTGGCATCTCCCTTTTGGTGTGAAAGTCCCCGTCCTGTTTTCTTGCTGCAGGTTATTGGCCACACTCCAAGAAATGAAAATCTCCCCCAGGTTGGCAGCATGGCACCCAGCCCAGCCTCATCAGGAACCCCAGCTTCCTTCCAGGGACCCCCCAGCATGATGGACACTGAAACAGATGAGTACATGGATTACACTGGCTGTAGCCCTGGGGGGATCTCCTCGGAATCGTCCAACATGGACCGCAGCTGCTCCAGCACTCCAGTGGGCAATGAAAGTACATCAGCAGGTAAGGGGCAAGGGGCTTTGTGAAATGGGTCATCAGCTGCCTGCTCTCTTGGGAGATAACCTCATGAAGAGAGGCCAAGGGACAGTTGCACCTTAAACCATGAACTGTGCTGAGTTCACAGTAGTGCCTCACACTAACCCAGCTCTCTCCAGCACTTGAGAGAAAGGTCCATCAAAATGTGCACCTCAACCATCCAGAAACTGACTGTCTTTTTCCTTTCCTGAAGAGAGGCCTTTATCCTGGGTCTTAGAGTTGGGTCTATTTTAATAGCTGATTTAAAAACAAATAGAAAAAAAGGAGCTGTTCTGTACTTGGCATTTCCCCTGGTACCTTTCTGTAGTTCCTGGAGCAGGAGCTGAAGTCAGGCACTTTCCTGTACTGGTGAGGACTGTACAACAGCAAATATTATCTACACAGGGGATAAAACCTACCTGTCTTCAGAAAGCAACACATAAAGCAGCTCACTGAGCTCCCTTCCTTGCACAGAAACTCTTGTTCCACTTTGTGCAGAGCTGCACAGAGGAGACCCCCATCTTTTGGGAAGTCGGTTCTGCCCTTGTTTCCTGTTTGCCAGGATAACGTGCAGCATCTCCCAGTGCTCTGTGTTACAGGCTCAGCTTGCCAGGAGCCAGGTACCTGTGAGGAGTTCTGTTGTCATCCAGTGGTGTTCAGGGTCTCTTAGCTGTCCTTCCCAGGGTTCAGTGAGATGTTCTGCATAGGCTGCCTCAGTTTGCTTCCATTGCGTACACGCTTTCCAACTTGTCTTTCCCACGCTGGATGAAGGCCATCACACAGCACAGCCATGTGTGCCAGGACAGTGGTTGCCCCATGACATGTGGCTCCTCCAGAGGGTTCTGGTGGGCAGTGGTTCCTGGCACTCCCTCCTGTGTTGGTGGTGGCCCAAGTCACACTTCCTAGGAAATGTCCCCTGCTGTCCAGGCAGGGAGCAGCTCCCCTGGCCCCAGTGTCAGAGCACCCTTAGAGCTGCCGGCTGGGACAGGCAGGGCCACACAGCTGAACAAGGACCAGTCAGTCAGGAGTTCTGCCTGCAAGCCTGTGGCTCTTCCCCCGTGCCACAAAGCCACCCTACCTCCTGCAGAGACAACCGTGCTCTTCCTGGTGCTGTCAGTTCCTCACCTTCTGTTCCTTCTCCGTTACAGTTCTGTTTCATACATTTGTGAATGTATTTTCCATTTTTCATCATACTGCTTCTGCTCTTGGGTTCTCATTTCAGTTCTTTTGTTTTTTGTTTTGTTTTGCTTTTTGTTTTGTTGTGTTTTTTCTTTTTTTCTTTTTTTTTCTTTTTTTTTTTTTTCTGCTTTTTTTCTCTCCACATTCTCCAGGCTGCCTGGTTCCTTCTACCGCCACTGCTGCTGCCGACGATGCCCACACTGCACCACAACCTCCACCACCATCTCTGCCTCCATCTTTCTCACAAGCCCTGCTTAGGTCTCCCCTCCCCACCCTGCCCTATCTCTTCTCTCCATCTTGTCTCTCGTACTCCCTGCTCAGTGCCACTCTGGGAGCCAGCAGAGGCATTGTCATGCCTGCCGCCAGCACCGCTGGGTTCTCGCCCATCATTGCCACTCCAACTCCAGTAAAAAGTGACGTTCCCTTAGTGCAGGATGCAGCAGGTAACACTTCTTTGCTTTCTCTCCGTGTCCTCCGCCCACCTCCTTCCCCACTCACCCTGCCCACGTTTTCTCTCTGCACTTTTGGGTCAGCAGAGCAGCAAAGGTCACTCTGTGCCTTATCTAACGTTATCCAGGGGCCTGCCTGTGCCTGCTCCTTTCCCTGCTCACACAGTAACCACAGCTAAAGGGACCAAAACCACAGCCAGTCATTCACAGACATTCAGGTACCTGAGAGCAATTCCCACCAATTCCTAACTACGAGAAAAATCTAACAAAATCCACAGCTAAATGCACTTTTCAGCCTCTCAATAACATCAAGGTGGCCACAGAGCAAACTTTAGCTCATGTGGTGTTAATGGGACTTGGAATTCTTGGCTAGATCTTGGAGGCCACCCAGCCCAGTGCCTGCCATGCTCTGCTGCTCATGTGTCTTGGCAGGTGAATGTCTGAGGAGTGCCCAGTGCTGTGTTTGTGTCTACCCAGGGAGCATCATGTGTAGCCACAGAGTGCAGGGCTGCCTTCCCCGTGAGCTCCAGGCAGTGTCACACATGACACCAACAGGCAGCTCAGGCTCTTTCTCACACTCCCTGTTATTTATATCTGCTCTAACCAGCTGCAGAGAATACAGCTAGAGTTTTTAGTTTTAAGCTGCCATGATTCCCATGTGTGACCAAGATCAGAGATGTCTCAGGCTGGGGATTCTCATTCCAGCTGGGATTGGTTTTTAGGGTGTGTCTCAGTTTTGGCTTCTTTTCCCAACTCCCGGCTCTTTTCTAGTTAATTAAGGGCATATTTGTGCTTAAAGTTCACACTTAAGAGGCTTCTGGCAGCCTACAAATGTCCCAGTCATTCTTCCTGCCAGTTTTAGTAAATCCAAGGTCAGTGGTGGGGACTGTGGCTGGAGGACCAACCCACTTGGAAGTTCACAGGTTTTTCTCATGGGACTGGGCAGGAGAAAGATCCTTGCCCTGTCCAGAGGAGCGTGTGCTAATTAACAAAATTCACAAGAAACTGTATTTTTGCTTCTTTTTTTAAATCACTTGCATGCAACCTGAAACATCTTAACCTTGTGGTGTGCTCCCTCTAATCAAAGATTTGTGCCCTTCTTTTGTTTTTACCTGGGTGTAGTTTGGTGAAGGCTCCCATTGCTGGTAGTGGGAGAGATGAGCTCATGGCCAGCACTGAGCTTTGCTGGGCATCACATCCCCTGACTGAGGCTTGTGGTGCCCCTGGGGAGTGGGGACTGAGTGTGGGCTGGTGGCAAAGGGGAGACTGCACTGAGCTCTCTCCATCATGCCCTCACTCCAAAACTCTGCTTGTATGAGGAAACAGTTGCTTTTTAACTGAAGTTTAAAGCACATTTGTTTAACTGTTGTAAAAGCTGGGTAGATACATTGAGTTTTAAACAGGTACAATTTAAATTCTACTTATTTCCCATCTAGAGTCTTTCCACAAAGATGACTTTTCCCTTAGTCCCATCTGAAGGCAGACAATATGAGCAGTCACACTAATTAATGCTAAAGGACTTGATGGTTTGGCTACAGTTTTTTTTAAAGTCAGGAGTTTCCTGGGCAGCAGCAGCTTGTCCAGGCACCAGTGCACTTACAGGGTTGGCTTGGAGTGGAGAACTGGATTTTATGGTACCAGATGTTCAGGGGGAGCAGGGAGTAAATTGGTCCCAGATTCTGCAGTGAAGAGCCTGCCAGTTTCCAATCTGCAGTGACACAGAGTTATTCCCTCTCTGCTGGCTGGTGAAGTCAGCCTGAGCCTGCAGTTTGCACCAGCTCCCTGTCACTCCCAGGGTCTCACCGTGGGTGCTCCGAGCTGTGTCCTCCTCTGCAGCCTGGGCACAAGTGCCAGTAACTAATGGGCGTGGAAAAACCTTTTGTTCTTTGCTTATCCTGCAATCTCTGTAGTCCAGCCATGTGGGAGAGGAGGGTCCTGCTCCCCTTCCAGTGACTGGTGCTGTACAGTGAAGGTTGACTGGGGAGTTCCCCGTGGTCACCACCCTCTCTGGAAGGGCTGTCATTGGAGGGCCAGCAGGGCAGCAATAGCATTTATCACCTGGAGTACCTGCACAGCAGCCAGAAAGGAAAGAACTCCACACCAGCCAGACTGACACTGTTCCTCCAGTCTCCCAGACAAGGATTCAAGCTGCTCTGGGTTCTCAGGCCCCAGGCACTGTGTGTCACAAATGGTGCCTCTTTTCAAGAGGATGGCAGTTTCAGCAGGAAGAGAGGCAAAAAAAAAAAAAGGAGCATGTTTTAGTTGCAAGCTATAATTTCCAATTACACTCACAGTTCTGCACCTGGTGAGAAATTCTTGCCTCCAACCTTGTCTGTGCTGCATGTTGATACTGGAGATTGTGGTTTGATTCTGGAACTGGCAAGCAGAGAAGGAAAAAAAGTTCATAGATACAGTGAGGTCGAGTCCTTGATGTCAGTGTGATCCTGGGGGACAGGAGCAGTGGCCAGATACACTGGCCCTCTGAATGAAAGGGAAGATAGATGAGGTCTCTGTATTTACTAGGGGCATCATGTGATTTTTGAGACCCAAGGGAAAGCTGCAGAACTGGTATTTTCTCCAAGTCCACTGGCTAGTGATGATGAGAATTAGCCCCATTGAACATCTGTCCATCTGTCTTTCTAAGTGCACTCAGTGTAATATGTGGGCTCATTACAGTGAGGGATGGTGCAGTCTCCTGGCCAAAGTCCATCCTGTTTCTATAAATCCCCCCTTGCAGTTTCAGTCACACATGGGATCTCCCTTCACTTCCTGCCCATCCTTGGCAATTGCAGTGGGTTAGAAGAGCCTGGATGGGGGAACAGTGCACTCATAATGCCAGCTTCTAGCACCTGACACCCCCTGTTACCACTGCAGTGAGCCACAGTAACACCCCCCAGTCCTTGGACTGGGACAAGGCAGCTCCTCCCCATTAAAGTCTCATTTAATCTCTAAAGACTAGAGGTGAATTAAGCCGCAGGAGCAGCTGAGAGAGTACCAACCAAGAGAAGCAACAGTTAGCACTTGTGCACGATGAGGGAGGGCAGGGTGTGCAGGCAGGGGAGGCAGTGCTGGGCCCCGGTGGGAGCAAACAGAGCTCTCTGGGAGGGCTGGGGGAGAGGCTGAGCCCTCAGCAACGCTGCTCTCGCTCTCTGCCCACAGGGAACACCATCACGATGCCAACGGCCTCGGGGGCCAAGAAGCGCTTCTGGATCATCGAGGACATGTCCCCGTTCGGGAAGCGCCGCAAGACCGCGTCCTCGCGCAAGATGCTGGACGAGGGCATGATGCTGGAGGGGTTCCGGCGCTACGACCTCTACGAGGACTGCAAGGACTCCAGCTGCCAGTTCTCCCTCAAGGTCACCCACTACCACTGCACGCGCGAGAACTGCGGCTACAAGTTCTGCGGCCGCACCCACATGTACAAGCACGCGCAGCACCACGACCGCGTCGACAACCTGGTGCTGGATGATTTCAAGCGCTTCAAGTCTTCGCTGAGCTGTAACTTCCCAGACTGTCAGTTCTCTGGCAACAGCACACACTTCCACTGCCTGCGCTGCGGGTTCCGCTGCACCGACAGCACCAAGGTGACGGCGCACCGCAAGCACCACGGCAAGCAGGACGTCATCAGCGCCGCGGGCTTCTGCCAGTTCAGCTCCAGCGTCGACTGCGAGGTGCCCGACTGCAAGTACAAGCTCAAGTGCTCCCACTTCCACTGCACCTACCCCGGCTGCAAACACACCGTGGTGGGCATGTCGCAGATGGACTCGCACAAGCGCAAACACGAGAAGCAGGAGCGAGGGGAGCTGCCTGCCATCTCTCCCGGCCCCGAGGGCCTCGCCCACTCCACCCTGGAGTACGACATCCAGAACTCTTCCATCAACCTGGACAGCTCCCTCAACCTCAGCACTGACAACAACAGCTCCCTCTTCTTCCTGCAGAACGCGGCCGGCGTGGGGCTCAGCGACTCCCTGGACCTCAGCAAGAAACAGGCCGAGGCGGCCGAGGGCCCGTCCCCCAGCAGGGCCGGCAGCGCCCCCCAGGAGAGGGGCCCGGGCACCGCGGGCTCCGGGGACGTGGAGGACGAGGAGGACTCCTCCCAGGAGGACGAAGAGGATGATGAGGAGGAGATGAACGAAGAAGAGGAGGATGACGAAGAGGAGGATGATGATGATGACGATGAGGAGGACGATGAAGAGGAAGACCTGAACACGGATTCTGAAGAATCGCTGCCTGACCCTGAAGGCCTGGCCACTAAAGAAGATGGAGAACCAGAGGAGGCTGCTTCTTCCACAGACCATGGCGATGCTTCCAGGCCACAGGGCGAGCCAGCCCTCACTCCAGCCCCAGCCCCAGCCCCTGCTCCAGCTGCTGCCCCAGCCTCCTCCGCTGCTCCAGCAGCTTCTCCCTAATCCCAGAGACAGCGACGGCAGTGGTCTGGTTTGCTCTTACACAGAATTACTAAGAGGACCCCATATGAGGCGAGAACAAAGATTGGGATGGCAAATGAAAAACAAACTCCGTGCCACACACACGAGAGAGAGGAAGGAAGGAAACCCCTGCTCCTCCCCAGGCCCCAAATGAGATCGGTTTGCAGCAGGACTGGTGCTGCCTCATCCCTTCTACAGATCCCAGAACAGGGGGCAGGATGCAGCAAAACATACCCTTTCTATGGACATGAACCTTGAGGGTACCTGCTGCTCTCCCTGCTCCCTGCATGGTGCGTGGGGCCTGTGCCCATCTGGGGACCCTTTGTTATGGGTGGGGCTCTATCCCCCCAGTTTTCTTCCTGGGTTTTATTTTTCCATGTTTTCAGTTGTACGATAATAATAATAATCTCCACTTCTTGGAGGGGGGTGGGTGGGAACAACAGGTAATGAATTTTAGAGATATATATTTGTGTGTGTGTCTCTCTATATATAATGTACACACACACACACATATATAAATTCAAGGAATTGGTGTCACAGAGACAAGTAGCTCAGCTTTTGCCAGTGGAAGGGGGGTGAGGGGTGTGCTCTCTCTCCACCCTCCCCCTTCTTTCTCCAGCATTAAATGAATGGCATCAGACAGCCAGGGTGGGAGTGGGTATTTATTGTCACATAAATGAGGATGCATTAATGAATGAGCAGGGGTGGGAATGGGACACTCCTCTGTTCTTCCAGATCCTTTTTACTGTTAATGATAATAATTTTGAATGCTATTTATATTGTAAAACTTTCTCAGTCTACACTTTCTCTGTAGGACACCTCTCCTCATCCCTGCTGCTCTGCCTGTAGGGATTTAGCTGAAGTAACCTGGGAAGAGCACGGCGGGCGGTCAAAGGGTCTGTCACACTGGAGGACTGGGGTTAATCTGCCATCCAGTTCCATCTCATCCCAACCCCCAGGTGCTTCCTCTCTGCTGAGGGTGAGGCGTTTTTGTGGTGCTTCAGTATGCCCATCTCAGGAGGTTTGAGCTGCCCTGTCCCAGAGGAGCGTCCTGGCTGCTAAAGCCACCTGGGGACAGGTGTGTGCCCCTGCCCAGCCCGGCACTGCAGACAGGACAGACACGGGGCCCGGTGACTGCGCAGGGAGGGGAAGGCAGGACAGGGCCAGGAGCCCGGGGTGGGTGTCCTGCTGAGCCCCTGTGGAGCAGCCCCGGCCCTGCTGCCCCGTCACAGCCCCGGAGCCAGCGCTGGGCAGGGCTGTGGGTCAGGCCCGGCTGGGGGAGCTGGGGGCAAACAGAGCTGCTCCGTGCTCAGCCCTGCCCCGACAGCTCCCGGCCCTGCCCCGCTCTCCCTTCCCAGCCCGGGCTGGGAACACACACTACAGGACACTGACCTGGCACTGGCAGGTGAGCCAGTGGCTGTTTGACCCCAAATCCTTGCCTGAGCCTGAGAGGGCTTGTCTACACACACCAGGGCTCCAGAAGGACTAGTATGAATTAATTCTGATAATAGTTATTTCGGTGCCAGTTTTAAGTATACCAGCCTAGTCTGAGCTTTGTCCCTTTTTAAAAAAAACAAACCCTAATTATTTTTTTCTAATACCATGCAGGCACCCTCTCCCCTCCTAAGCTCCACGAGCACTTCAGCTCCAAGGGATCCCCGGGATTTGTTTCACTCTGAACAGATAAAGGCCTCAAGAAGTTTAGGTTGCTTTTCTTTTTTTTTTTTTTTTTAATTATTTCCCTAAGGAACTGGTGCAGATCAGGTCTGATTTATAAACAAGCAGCTCAGCTGTGTAAATGTGGGGACAGAATGTTCAGATAATGTTTCAAAAGGAAAGGCAAAAAAAAAAAAAAAGTTGTACAGTATTTTTCCTGTAAAGGTTATTACTATATATAGAACAAAGAGAAACCACCAATGCCAGGGGGACGAGGGGGGGTCACCTGCCTTCTGGACAGCCCTTAGATATGGTTAATTGTGTGCAATTTTTTTTCTCCTTTTTTTTCTCCTTCAATGTAGTGTTTGTTTGTAGGGGGTGGCAGGGGAGGGGGGGCCTTAACGCTGCGGTTTGAGGCTGACTTGACACTCCCAGCACTGACCGGAGCTGCACGATTCCGAATTCTAACTTGAATTTTGTAGAGATGAAACAAATGAAAAACAAAGCAAATGAAATATTGTTATTACTAGTTTGTAGTTTATTTAATTCTCTTTGGAGTTCTTTTCCTCTATCAGCTATTTGTGTGGCTTTTATTTTTATAGGGGGTTTTTTTGTTTGTTTGTTTTTGTTTTGTTTGGTATATCCCCTGCCCTCAGCTGTGTGTTTCCTAGCACAACCCAGTTCTGACTAGAATGAAGCTCATGTTCCTGGGGCAGAGGTGACAGCATGATGCCCTGGAATTTCTCAAAACGGGATGGGGCAAAAAGAGATTTTCCTCAAAGCAGCACTTGCTGCAGGTTGTGTATTTGTACCTTGTCCCCAGTTCAGTGCTTGGACAGCAAGGTGATGGGCTCCAGGAGGACTCGTGGCTGTAGCACAAGCCCCTGGAGCAGCGGGGATGCTCCGCAGGGCACCGGCCCTGGCCCTGCCCCGGCCTGCAGGGTTCTGTGTCACCTCTGCCCTCCCTCTCGCCAGGCTCCCCAGGGTCACTGCACAGCAGTGGGGAAGCAGGAGTGTGTGGAGAACAGGGACACCCCATCCCTGCCGGGGCAGGAGCGGAGCAGGACCCGCCTGGATGGGCCCATCACACGCCCTGCTGTCCGTGCCAGGAGGGCCTGTGTTTATCTATGCACACCATTTTCTCCCCCAAGGCACCCTACTCCCCCCTGACATCTCAGCCCTTCTCCCAGCCCTCTCTCCCCTCTTCTCCAGGAGCTGGCACAGGGAACCAGAGTTCTTCCAACAGGCCACTCTCCAGCGAGCCCTGAGCAGGGTCAGGTGCCCTGGCAGGACAGTGGCCACGGGCCAGCCCGACCCCAGAGCATCCTTCTCCTGTTCTGTAACCCTTACACTGTCTCTGTTCGCAACAACAACAACAACAACTCAGCAAAGTTAAACCCGACCTTCTACTCTGCCATGTTCAGGCTTTAATTCAGCAAAACCCTTAAGCAGGTGACTCAGCGGGCCCAGGTTTCAGCCCGAGCTTAAGTGCTTTTCTGAACAAGGGCCTCAGCAGCCCACGGAGCCCGTGAGAGCAGGTGCTTTGGCACTGCAGGCTCTCCCATCAATGGGACTGTCAGACAATGCTGTTGAAATGATGTGCTTAAAGAATGACCAGAGAAAGAGAGGGAGAATCAACTGACTCTATGAGGAGGGGAAAGAGGAGAGAGAAAATGGAACTGTTCTGTCCAAAACAAGATAAAAACCAAACAAAATAAACCTTGAGATGGACCCTCCTGATTCTGCTACCATTCACTGCTGAAGAGCAAAAAAATGAAATAAAAACTATTGACTAGATTGTTCATTCTAGCCACAAACTCAACTGGATTAAAGTCTGCGTGGAAGGAATTTTGTAAAGAAAAAAAAAATTTTAAAAAAATTTTCCAATGTAGCAAAAAAAAAAAAAAAAAAAAAACTTTAAAAAAAAAAAAAAAAAAAAAAAAAGACAATGAGGGAGGATTCTAGCCTTTTGTAATATCCATATTGCACACTAGGACTATAAGCCATTGCTAGCTCATTTTGAATTTTAAATGTGTAATTTTTTTTGTTTTGTTGTTGTTTTTTTTCTTTCCGTGGGGGAGGGGGGGGAAATAAATGCTTGAACCACCAATGCTCTTTTTAATGTTTTATAAATATGTATGTGTATATATATAAATATAAAAATAATATGTATGCACATATATATGTGTGTGTGTATATATCTATATGTATATACATATATATAGATATATAGATATATATATAGGTTTTGAGACAAAAATGCAGAAAGTGAAAAAAAACACCCTAAACAGGATGGTGTGCTCTGATTTACTTGAATCTGGTCTCTTCAGCACCTGCGTTATTAAGAACTGAATATTTTTCCACTTGAATTTAGTGCTATTAGAAATTTAATATATGTGTTTTATTTATTTGATTTTTTTTTGCATGACTGATGCAAGGTTTGACATTTTCACTCAATAAAAACTGGAAAAAAAAACCCCAAAGTTTTAAGTGATCAAGTTGTCTTTTTGCTTGAGGAGGGGGTTTATGTTGTAAGGGCTCAGAGCAGGGGGGTGTTTGGAACCTGCAGCCCCTGAATTGAGAGCACCAGGGCTCGGCTGGGGAGTGCAGTAGAGGGGAAGTCTCTTTACAGGGGCCCCTGACAAAGTCCTGCTCACAGCTCCACAACTCCCTAAATGGGATGTGCAGTTAGAGATGTGACTGTTCACATTTTGACTTTTCCTTCCTACCTTGGCCTACAAGCTCAGGGTGGTGGATTGGGCTCCACGGTGGAACCCACCTGAAGCCTTACAGTGATACTCAGAGACCCAAATCTACACATTTTCGACTCACCCACACATAAGAGACACAAGTCTGAATGAATCATCCTGCCTGGATTGAAGGGCTGGGGCAGCAGATCTTCTCACCCCCCCAAAAAGCTGAAGCCACACACTTGTGGCAGAACTCAGGGACACAAAGCTGTCCCCACAGCAAACCCCCCGAGCCAGCACTCCTACCTGACTGCTCGGCAGCTTTTCCTGCTGCAGAAACCTGTGCACACCATGCAGTGGCATCAGGGCTGAGGGTGTCCTGACAGCCCCACTGTGGGCACAGTGCCCTGGGACAGCTGCTCCAGCAGCCCGGGGTGCTGATGGAACTGTAGATGAGCTAAAAACCCGCCTGCTCCATCCTGCCTGTGCCCACCGTTCTCCTGCCCAGGACTCCTCCAGACCGGGGCACTTCCACTGGAGGTGGGTCTAGAACAGCCATCCTCACCAGTGTCCCTGCCCTGTGAGGCACAACAGAACCAGTGCTGGTCTCCAGCCCTTCCTGTGCCCTGCAGTGATTGCCCTGAGCACTCGCCCTCTGTGGAAGGTCATTGCCAGCGCCCATCCCCAGACTGGTGGAAATCCTTAACTCTGCACAGGAGCTGCCTCTGGGGCAACCCCCACACCCTCACCCCGGCAAAGCTGTGCCCCTAAAGTGCCCACAGACCGCACACACCCAGCTGGAAACGGAACTGGTCCTGCACCACCAGCAGGGTTCGGGTGTCGGTGCATCCAGGAGGGATGAACTCCTGGGCACTGCACGATGCCTGTCCTGCCAAGTGCCAGTGGAGGTGCAGAGCCAAGCAATGCCCACGTTCCTGTTTCACCCAAAGCACACAAGAACACCCCTCCCGTGTGGCTCTTGCCCAGCCATCTCGAAGCAGCAGGGTCTTTGTGTCACTGCCACCATCAGAGAGCCCAGGAGCAGCAAAGCAGTGCCTGCCAAGCCTGATGCATTGGCAGCAGCTGCCTCCTTATTAGCAGAGAGGATTAGACTCCTCTCTCTTTCAAAGCCCCCTCGTTGCTCTGCTGCAGCTCCCAGCCATCCTGTTTTCAGATGTCATTATCTGAACACGCTCCTAATCCGACCTTGGAGCGCAGAGGTTTGTTCTCACTGGAGCTCTGCCCACAGCACGTGGAATATTTACATGGCTGTGTTTCTGGGGGGGGACAGGGGACAGGAACGACACGGCTTGCTGCTTGAAAGCTCTTGCTGGAACTTGCCTGCTCTCTGTGGAACTCTGCCTGCACTTCACAAAAGGATGACTAAGTCGGGGGAGAAGCTGCAAGTTGAACAAATCAAAGTCCCACTGCCACATCCATTCCAAGCCCTGGCAGCTGGGGATGGTGCAGCTCTGCACCCACAGTCCCTGCACCCAGTGAGCCCTGGGAAGCAAAGACACCAGGCAAGGCCACTTGTTCTAATGTGAGGACAAAAACTAGGCAGGTTTCGCTGCTACTGTACTTTGATAGCTCAAGTGTACCCCTGTAACAGCATTTTTGGTGAGTGCAGGGCTCAGGTGACACCCAGCCACAAGACCACACTGCCTGTTTCACAGCAGACCCTGGATATCCCCCCTTCAGTGCCCTGCAGCACCCACCAACAGCGGGAGGATCCCTTGGCACCAGCACAAGAACTCAAACAGCAGCGCTGCCTTCCCCTCTCCAAACAATTCAAGACTTTAAACCAATAGAGGCAGCAAAAGTTCAATCGCCTCAAACATAAACAAGCAGCATCCAAGGTATTCCAGGACACAGAATGAGAGACCAGATGGTTCTGCTGCTGCTTTCAATCATGTTGGTTTTTAGATGTCATTAACCAAACATGCCTGGTCCAGCCTCAGCTCACGGAGACCTGTCCTTGCTGGAGCCAGAAGGGCCAACAAGGACAGAAATAAAGACAGCAGATTATTGGCCAAAAATTAAGGTAATTAATGGGCCAAAAATGGAGATAATTGCCATCACTGTGGTTTGGAAGGACAATCACTGCTGTTCACCCAAGAGCTGCTCACAGACAGTCCACCAGCATTTCTAGAGATCACTGGGAAATCAATATTTTGGGTTACCCCTCTCCCTACATCCCAGATGTTCTTATTCTGCACTAGGCATTCACTGAATTTGCAGGAGTCTTTCTTACAAGCTCTTACCAGCTCCAGCCCCAACTGCCTTTACTCAGCACCATCCTGCAGGGGCTGTGGGGACCAGCCCCCAGAGCAGTGGGTGCAGAGCTGCACCTGCCACAGAAACACTCCTCATGGCTTGCTCAGCTGAGGACAAAGCATGTGTGACTCGGCAGGACATTTACTCCAGGAGCACAGTGCCTACTACACCCTGAGAGAAGGAAATTCAGAATTACTGGTACAGAGGAAGAGCAGCTGTGATGATGCACAACATGCACTGGGCATAACTTGGAGCTTGCAGGGACCAGTGCCCAGCACTGGCTTCCTAAGGCATCGTGACATTCAGAAATGACCTGGAGACTTATCAGGGAAATGGGTCTGTTAAACAACAGGGAAAGAACTGACTGAGCCAGCTGCTGGTCCTGTCCATGTACCTTCCACCAGGTAAGGGAGCTCAGAGAGAAACCAGCCATTAACAGAAAACAACTGGCTGTAAGATAATAAAGGCCTTGAGAGTTCCCGGGAAAAGTATTTTCACTGTGCATTGGGTATAATGACCCAAAGCAGGAGAGAGGAATTATGACACAGAAGTGAACAAGAGAATGGGGACCAAATGTTTAAAGCAAAGACCTTCACTTGACCTCTAAAATTTCCTTCACAGTTCTGCACAAGCCCTTTCCACGAAGGAAAGTTCTGAACCAACAATCCTGCCATAAGGTACAAACAGACTGCATCAACTGCTTGAGTCACAACTGAGCTTTGCATTTGCTCATGGGCACAAAAGGCTGCAGGTGCCTTTTTTGAAGGCCTTTTCAGAAAAACAGCTCTAGGGAATGGGGAGGATTTGAGCTATAACCAAACCTCTGTCCTCTCCAATCTGCATACAAGACTGAAGCTTTCACACATGACAATAAAACCACACATCATCCTCAAGAGGAACACAAAAAAAAGACTTCTCTGGAAGTCACTGAGCAGCTTGTACCTATCCTGAACAAAACAGCATGCAGGCTGTTGGGAATCTCTATGGAGTTTCATGTACATTAATAAATAAATAATTTCTGTCTTTCTTTAGAAATCAAGGCAGAACTTTGCTGAATATGACCAAACTTGGAAAGAGGAGAGCAGTGTGAATATATCTGTCCACCAGACTTGTACATGCAGAGCTACAGTAAAATATACAGGTTTGCCCAATCCTGGGACAGGGAAAGAAAGAGGCCAGTTTGAGTGAAAGCATGGGAAGGACCTGCACGTGTGATATTTACGACACCTAAAGCATTTTATGGGCATCTATAAAGAGAAAGGATAAGCAAAATGCTTTTGAGTGCTCTATGACAGACATGTACATGGAAATCCAAGGTTCAGGCAGGAAGCCCTCACTTTTTGGATCTCTTTCTGCTGTCTTGAACAAACTTCACCCGTGCCTGAAAGCTGACAAGACCCAATTCCAGGGGCAACAATCCCTACCAAAGGGGCGAGGACAAAGAGGGGAGGAAGGCCCTGAACAGCATTTGTAGGTACAGTAGGTGCTGGAAGGGATGGCAAGTTCTTCATGCCAGCCCTGGGGCAACAAGTGGGTCCCCAGAGCCCCTCAGGAACACCCTCCCTCACAAGGGCCCCAGACCCCAGTCCTGTTCTTGCCCCCCAAGTGCCCCAGGCTCATCCTGGCTGAGGAGGGGTGGTCAACAGAGGCAGCTTCCCTCCTTCCTTTTGCTCTTTTTTGGCAGGGAAACTCTTAAACAAACAAATGAAGAAACACTGAGGATTTAAGTAAACAGCTGAAGATTTATCTGACAGGCAGACTGGGCTGTTCCCTGCCCCCTTCCCTTCCCACACAGGGCTGGCTGCTGCCCTGTGCTCTCTGCAGAGCCAGGGACCAGCAGCCCCACGACCCTCCTGGGAGCCCAGGGCATGGCCAAGCTCTGCCCAAATGCCAGAGCTCTACATCCAACACGCTGAAGAGGATGCAACAAAGCCTTTGGGTGTGTGGCCAGAGCCAGAGCGCCTTTGGAGGGAGGCAAGTGCCTTGGTTCAGGCACTATCCCCCAGTCACACCTTGGGAAGTGCCTGAGGGAGGGAGCACCGTGCCCACCTGTGTGCCCAGGACAGTGACACAGCACCTGTGCAGGGTTCCCCGGGGCTGGCAGAGCTGCAGCCCCTCCACAGCCCCTCTGCACAGCACATTGGACATGGATTAGCAGGCTCTGCCTGCAGGGTTTAGAGCTGGGGAAAAAAGGAGGTAAGAAAGAGATGTGATAATGGGATGCACCAGGCTCATCCTGGGGAACAAGCAAGAGGAAGCCCCAAGCCCTATCTCACACCCCAAACTGCTGCTGTGGAGGTGCTGGTATTACTGCACAGGCACAGGGGCAGGCAGGTAAGCAGGGAAAGAGCCCCCCAGCAATGGGATCTGCTGGAGACACTCTAAGAGGGCAGGAAGCAAAGAAGAGTTGACCTGCACAGGAAAGCTGCAGCATTTAGCACCCAGCCCTTTGTGCACACATGGCTCCATTGGAACTGCTTAAGTAAAGCAAATCCGTTCAAAGAGATGGAAGAATGTCCACCCCAGAATTTGCTCTAGTTTAATTAAATCAGTTAAAGAAATTAATTTTAAAGAGGTGCTACTCTAGCTGCACACAGACAAAACCTCAGTAGCAGCTACAGAAGCAGAGGGATAAAGGTGGAAGCAGCCTGGGAGGTGTTAGAAAGGGAAGAGCATGAGGAGACAGGCACGAGGGAAGGCTGGAAAACCACACCAGGGATGCTGCACAGAACAGCCCTGCCAGGCAAAGGGACTGAGACACAGACAGGCTGGCAAAGGGACAGGCACAGAAAGGAAAGGAGGCAACAAATAGACCAGTGGTACTCCCAGATCCCCTGAATCAGCCCTACTCAGCCAGTCACCTTCTCACACAGGAGACACAGTCCTAAAGAAAAGCAAGTATTTTACCTAAAACAGGAAAAAATACAGTGTCAACCTCCTCCCCCATTCCTCTTCAGGCTGTTCCTGCAGCCAGCATCATAAAACATCTCTCATTATTTGTGCAAATATAGAAAAAAATAAAATCCTGGAGGATGAAATCCTCCAGCAGACACAGGGAAGGAGGGTTTAGTAGGAAAACAGGGTGATCTTTGAAGATGCTCCACACTGTAAGTAACCCCTGAGCAGTCCTTGCAAAGCATTTGGGGAGATTTTTAGCCTGAAAGACACTTTACAAAAATAAATTGTAATTGAGTTTTAATAATCTTCCCCTTTTCAGAAAGGGCCTGACAGATGCTGCCTAGTGCTCACTTCTGCCCCATTTCAAATATTTTTACCTTATTTGGATGAAATATATTATTTTTCTAATGAAAGGAGGTTGTTTTTTTTTTTTTCTTCCAAAGAGCTGGTTTTCCCTTCGTCCAGCTGGTGCCTTTATTAGGTTAGTGCTTGCTCCCTTTTGGGGATGGGATTGTTTTTTTCCCTGAGCTGGGACAGACCATGCCAGCCCCTCAATCTACAAGTGTGCAGCTCAGAGTTTGTACTGCACAGCAAGTGGAGGAGTCAGGCCCTGACCTCCATCTTCCCCATACCCCAAAATTCACCTTAGGCACAATTCCATTATTTTATTTCCTTTTTAAGAGCATAAACAGTGATAAGAGCCAGCCCTTCATCAGCATCATAAGTGGACACAGCTCCAAAGGTGCCTACCAAGGCTGAGTCCTGAGGAAGCAGCTCAGTCTGGGGATAAGACAGTAAAAGGGAAAAGCTTTCTCTTGTGCCCTTAGGTAAATCATTTCCTGTTTCATCTCCCAACATCCCTTTTTTTATGTTTCCAATCCCTGGAGGCCAAGCCCTTCTCCTGCTTTGCACCTACATAGCACCCAGTGGTATGAGAGGTCCAGTCCAGGCTGAAGCCTCTCCAAGCTCAGCATGTTTTTGTGCAGGGCCACCACAATTTGGGCTTTAAGGTAAAGCCCCACCACACAGGAAAGACCTTCCAAAGCTTCCTGTGTCAAAACCCTTGGCAAACACGTTCTCCACAGGGTGTGGAGGGTCCAATCAAGCAGGGAAACCTTGACCTTAACACGACAAGTCTGCAACAAAAAGCTCCTCTGGCCCTGCTGCCCGAGCCTTTGCTTTCCCCAGGCATGACACTGCCCCAGCACAGCAAAAGCACAGGCAGCCTCCACTGCTACAGCCTGCAAAGGCAGGCAACACACACTGGCTTTGCCCACAGCAACACACACACTGCTGCCCTGCACCAGCACACACCACGATGGACCTTCTGGCAGCCCTTCTAACAAGCCCCAGACAGGGGGAAAATGCAGCCAGCTCCCCCACACTATTACAGGTGAAATCAAGAGAGGAAATAGTAATAAAAAACACTTACTGGTCAGAAGAACCCCCACTGCAGAGAGGAAGGACCAGGTCTGAAGTGTCTCCAGGCTGTTGCAGGTACTGGGCAGCTCCTCACTCACCTGGGCAGCCCAGCCCTTGGGTCAGGGGCCACACTGGGTGGTGGCCAGGAGGGGTGGGGGCTCATCAGGGTCAGTGGGCACAGCTGGGTAGTGGACAGGAGGGGTTGGGGCTCATCAGGGTCAGTGGGCACAGCTGAGTGGTGGCCAGAACAGGGGTTGGGGCTCATCAGGGTCAG
>JAWWEE010000052.1:6915811-6961669 GCA_035221455.1 Xenops minutus | reverse complement strand
AGGGTCAGTGGGCACAGCTGGGTAGTGGACAGGAGGGTTGGGGCTCATCAGGGTCAGTGGGCACAGCTGGGTAGTGGACAGGAGGGTTGGGGCTCATCAGGGTCAGTGGGCACAGCTGGGTAGTGGCCAGAACAGGGGCCACCAGGGCACAGTGGGCACAGCTGGGGCTCTGGTTCCAGAGTTCCTGGGGGTGGGGGTTGTGTGAGCTGCAGAACCAGCACAACACCTGGTTCCCAAAGTTGGCGTTCTCAGCAACTTGTCTGTGTCACAGCTCTGCATTTATCACACTCCATATTTATCATATTCTGTATTTTTTACCAACACACGTGAAATCTGAGGCACACTTCAAAGTAAAATACTTTGCAAAGTCATCCTCTTCCTTCTGATCCCAAACACTGTTCGGTTACACCCCCAACACACAAAAGACAATTAAAAAACACTCTTCCTGCTTTTGACAAAGATGCACATAGGACTCATTTGTCACATCTGGGGGTAAGGAAGGTTGCACAAAGATGTCTCTCTTAACCCTTTCCTCTTTGCCCAAATTTTTTGAGTTGCTCACGCTTCTCTTGCAGGTATTGGAAAGGGAACTTTCATCTTCTCAAATTACTGGGAAGCACCAGCCTGATCGTGTTTCCTCTAGGAGAGGTCAGGCTCGCAGGGATCCACTGAAATGTGCCCAGATGACACTGCTCAGAGGAGGCTCCCTTCATCTGCTTTCTATATGCTGTCAAGAACCTATAGAAACCATGATACAAACCCACTGAACTCACTCCCTGGGGCGTTATTCTTCCCGTGTTAAATACAGTAAAAAGAAGAGTTCGCAGTAAAACAAAGTACTTGAATAAGGCAGGTGGTGGGGAACTGCTGCTGCTGTCTTGCTTTGCAGAAAAAAGGTTCCCTACCTGGTCATCTTTCAGCTAACAGGATGCCTTTCTCAATGTCAACTGGCCAGTGGGGTAAACATTTCACAGGGCAGTTAAGGAGTTTGTTTCTAGCAAAAAAAGAAGAAGAAAATTACAAGTTAGCAGTCAGGCTACACGGACCAAAATCCTCTCCCTACAACTGCTGCTATGCTGGAACGACAAGGAACACAAGACAGAGGAATAAAACTGGTGATTCATGACAGTACCTGCTGGACAGAAGGTCTGGCTTCTTCCAAATTCTCTGCTGGTGGGTTGGATCTCTTCAACAAAGTACACAAACAGCCCATCAGCAGCCAGAGGCACAGAGTTAAATCTTTTGAGCAACAATGGCCTTGATGGAGTTTTCTGGGATTTATCAGGTTGGGGAGAGTGATCTACAGAACTGGTAAAGGCAGTAAGAAGGAAAAGCTAAGGGATAGAAAAGGGCTGTTAAAGAAAGCTGCCTTTTACTCTGCACCAGAAATCTTGAGGTAAATGAACTGAACACTGGCAACATGGAGGAAAAGGGGGGAAAAATGAACCCGCAGGGATGCCTGTACTGTAAACCTCGTAAGTCACTCTGCAAGGCACATACCTCAGCAACATATTTTCCACATTTCACCAACTGCTGTTGTCCAGGCACTTTCTATTTTCAAAACCTTCTATGTATATAAAATGTACACAGGCAGGACAATACTTTTTCATCACATCCCCACGTTCAGTCGTGTTTTCTTTTCACGAGGATTCTTGGCTTGGAGAAATGAAAAGTGCCATCTCTTAAGAAAAGCCTTTCCTTTTAAACACTTTCAAATTTGCCCTGTTTTAGCTAAACGTGACGTTCTTTGTGAACGTTAAACAGTGGAGAGACTGAGAGGGAGAGGGAGAGAGAGACACACACACTCACTCACTCCTGGGGAAGATATTCGTCCATTTAAGGCATGAGAAATCATCACATTCAGCAGCAGGTCTAAATACAGTAATATGAAGGTCCCTTTCGCTCCCCCTGAGCAGGAAAATGTCACTGTGTACCAGACACCCAAATACTCAGGAATCAAGTAAATCCCTAATTTTTCAGAAGGGAGCCAAATCCTTCTGTTGAACAACGATGGGACTGCAGTAGCTACAAATTACTTGCTGCACTCCCTTTCCTTCAGTGGCTTCTGGACTGGGATGGCAGGGCTAGACCAGTCATGAGACCAGGCACGGCATTCCCCCCTGGCAGATAAGGCCAAGGGGCCGTGGGATATCTCACACACTGCCTTCAGCACCTCCTGCTGCCGGGGTGGAAGGAGCAGGATGCAGCATTCCACACCCTGCAGAGCCTCCTGCTGGGAGCACAGGCACTGGAAGAGCTGCCTTTCCCTCGCTGGGGTATCCATCCATCCCAACCTCTGCACCACGGACACAACCCAGCACTGCAGCTGTTGGAGCTACACATGGTGTAGTTACACAGCTCCCTGCACTGCTCCTGCTATCACCTAGGACTGGAGCAGTCACACACCCAACCACAAACAGCCCTCAGAAAAAACATTTCAGGAGGACTGAATTTCTGCAACCGTCCCCTTTCCCTCCCCTTTCCACCCTGCATGCATGTTTCTCCCCAAAATAAGAGCCACAGTAATCCAGTGATAGCCTGGTGTTAAATAGTGGTAACTCATATTTATTACAATTATATACAATCATATTTTATATTTGAAATCTATACATGATCACACAGACGAGCACACTTGCTTGGTGAGGACAGTGAGACTCAGTTGTTACAAGAATTGCTCTGCTAAGAGGCTCTGATGCAGTGAGTAATATCATTGGACACCACCGTTTTACCAGCTGAGAACACAATGCTGCAAATGAGAGGTTTCAAAATTCACTGGTTTGATTTCTCTGTGGCCCCAATGGGGCAAAAAAAGGCTGGACTGGGCAAGAAGGGCCAGTGGTTAAACCTCAGAGCTGGAGCTGTTCTCTCTGCTGTAGAGACCGCTTTGCTGAAGCAGGTGCCCGTCACTGGAGAGATACAGGTCTGAGCTAACCATTTAAGATCGGTTTTCTTCTCATTTAGGGAGCAAAACAAGCTAAAAACCATTGCAAACTTTCAGAATTAACCAACTACTTCAGCATCTGATATCACCCCATTCATTTATTCATTCATTCAGGGCAGCTATAAATAAAAAGTAAGATGTCAAAAACCGATGTGAGCTCCTTGTCTTTGGAGGAGGAAGGGTAATAACTGGGATGAGTGGAGTCAACCTCTTGAAAAGCCTTCCTTTACTGGGGAGTAACCAGCAACAAAGCCACCTGTTCCCACGGGTTTTACTGTGGCCCTGACACCTGGACCTCATCCCTGGTAAGAGCCACTCTGATGAGTGTAAGCACGTGGGGTGGAAAGAGTGTTCTTTGGATCCCACAGAAATTCAGTGGGTTGAGATGCTAGGTAGTTTCAGGAATTTGAGGCTTGGCATAAGATTTGGAAGAGCCAAGACTGAGCTCTGGTGAGGAATTCAGGGTTAAAACATTTTATTTATTTAATTAATTTTTGGCAACAGAATATCAAGTAGTTTGAGAAATAAAACAGAGGTTTATTTTGGGAATCAGAGAACTGGTTTGGGCCTTATGTGGCGATTAAAGGCTTGTGAAATCAAGGAGCTCAGGGCAGATTTCTGAAGCTGGAGAGAAGGGCTCTAGGATGCAGCAAGAGGCCGACTGTTTGAGGAGAGATGGTGTTTTTGTGGGGGCTTTTGTCGCTGTGGTGCATGGTAAGGCGATCGGTCTTCCAGCCCAGCAGTGACCCCAGCTCATGGGGAGAAGGTCTGGGAGGGGAGAAGAAGCCACTGCAACACTGCAAAGCCCTGTGGTGAAACAGGGCCCACCTTGTTCACCAGGCAATCGTGACCCTGCTCAAGGTCAGTCATGGGAGAATCACTGGAGGGGATGGTAGCACTTCTCTCCACAAAACGGGAGAGGCACCGGGGACAGTGCAGCAGGCCAGGGAAGATGTACAGCAGCAGCAGCAGCAGCCAAGGGTGTCTTTAGTCAATCTCATTCTCGTTGCTGGCCCCCTCAGGCCTTCGTAGCTTTTCCACTTGCTCGTTAATCTGACCATCCCCTCCTCGCCGGTCCTCGGTCTGGACACCCAGACACTCCTCCTCATCCACGTGGCTGACATCATCATCCTCATCGTCCTCTTCCTCCTCTTCGTTCCTTTTGGTCTCCCTTTTCTCCTCCTCGCCCTGCACCTCCATGCGCACCTGGCCCGTGACGTCGATGACGGCCTTGGCGGCCTCCTCGGGGCCGAGCAGGTGGCAGCTGCCCTTGGAGCCCTCGGGGCTGTGGTTCTCCTTCACCGGCGACGAGCTGCTCGACTCGTTGCTCACCGGGGAGATGTCGCTGCTGCTGTTGTGGTTGGCAACAACAGCGCTGGAGGGTGAGCTTGGCTTCACTGGGATCTGCCACGACGGGATCTTAGGAGCCGAAGGGGAGGGAGGGAACTGCCTCCTTGGGGAGGGGAAGAGGGGAAGAAAAGGAGAGAAGAAAGGGGCTTTTATTACAAATACTGAGGGGTTATCGTTCGAGAGAATGGTATTTGCACTGGGCAAGTCACGGAAAGCAGGGCTGAAACTGCAAGTCTCTTTGCCATAAATGAACAAAACCAAGGCCACTTCCCTTCTCCAGCCAGATTCTCAAAGTGCTTTACGAGCACCCAGCAATCAAGCCTGTACACAAGGAAAATATCCCAGCTGGGCAATCTGAAGCACTAAAATGATGTGATTTGGCCAATTTCACAGAGTAAGCCAGCACTCAGGAATGCTGCCTGCAAAAAGACATGGGTGTCCCTTTATAAAACAATCACTAATTCATTGGTAAAGACAATTCCCTCTGGAGCAAGAAGTCAGACACACCAGGTCCTTGTGCCTGAGCCAAGGAATTTCACCACCTGGTTTTCACCAGTGATACACCATTATTGCACTCTGGCTCACTGCAATCCAGAGCCTTTCTCCCAGTCCCAGCAGGCACTTTACATGTTTGGGCCAGGCCCTGGCTGCCACAAACTGGTTCAGCTCCTCTGACTTGAATGGAGTCATCCCAGCTGGGAAAGCTGGCTGCTCCATCTTTGAGTCCTTCCCAGGTGGCTTTATGGATATGATAGTAGCTAAATAATGCCCAGCCCCAACAGGAGAATCCAAGCAGGAGACAGGACAAATCTCAGTGCAAGGGGAGCGCTGGTGCCCTCAGAGTCATCTCTCATGAAGAGCACAGCAAAAAAGCATGTCTGATCTAGCTGTCCCCACACATCCTTGCCAGTGTATGTGAAAAGTGGGAGGCATTAAGTAATGCTCTCAGCCCAGCAGTGAGGCTGGTATGACCCAGCCTAACAGACAGCAACTTAATCTGTCCTCCATTCTCCAAAGCTTCCTACCGAGACTCCTGGGAGGAATGAGAGGGGTAGCAGGAATTTAAAAGGATATTAAAGACAATATGCTTTTCAGACTTCTGAAAGGCCTACTTGCTGAGATCCAGAGCTTGTTTAGTTCAGTCTTAGACTGACCTTTGAAGTACATCTCTTAGGAAACCAATGACTTGAGAAGACTTAGTTACATGCAGACGGAGGGAAGGGAGTCATATGTGAGGGAAGGGATCAATAGCAGAAAAGCTGGATAAACTCTTAATTAACATACTTGGAAACAAAGAATTTTCTCAAGAACTGAGATCTGATCCCTGTTCTTATGACTGTCCCATAGGCTGGGATTTCTATCACTTCGTTTCAGGCATCTACTACACTACAAGATGTCTGTATCTGTCTAATTCAGAGAAACAGGGTCTGCTGCAGTGCAGCTCCTCATCCTGGTTATGCCCTGACCATGAAAGGGAGGCTGAACTGCAGCCAGAAGTGACTCTTTCTACAAGAGAATGCAGGTGCAGATGCAGACAATGGCTCAGATGAGGTGAGAGGCACCCTGACTGAGGGGAATAGCCGAGAGCTCCTCCATCACATGCAAAAAGGAAAAATCTTATTAATTCAGCTAAGCCTTCTGTGATTTAAGGCAAGTTTGCAAAGCATTTTGAGATCTGCAAATAGAAAGTGATAGTGGAGTGCAAAGTGGTATTATTAAAATAGCAATAACAGGATATGGAGCTAGTTCCTGTTGGAAATGCCTTTCCTCTCCATGACTGATGGAATCTCAGAAAGCAGCCCCTTTCCCACCACAGTCTGCTCTCACATTCTGTCCATACCGGTTCAGGAGAAGTCCTTTCAAAGAGTAGATCTCAGATTTCAATTCATTAATATTCTGTGACTCCAGGATCCAGTTGGTGGAAGTGGTGGCCTAGAACATGAGAAACAAAACATAAAGATCAAAGTCTGAACTGGATGGTAGTTCACCAATGTCACCTTTTCCTATGTTATCCTACTTCCACTCCCATCTGGGAATCTCAGGTCCTGTGGATAACACACATAAGCTCTATCATCTAAAATCTCTCAGATCTGAGCAAAACACCTTCCACAATAAAGAAGGTCCTCAACTGATGCCCACAAGGATCAGAAATAATAATTGTCTCAAGGTGCCAAGACTATTCAAATATTTGCTATCTGTTTGGGGGACTAACTAATCGTGTTTCCAACATCCCCCACACAACCATTGCTGAAGCTTCTCCAGGGGCCATTTCTTTTTCCAGGAGCACTTATGGGAATTCATACAAAGCTGGGTCCACATAGGATGTTTTCCACCAACATATCAGGCAGAGAACAATACACAAAGAGATAAACTGAATCATTTGGCACGGACCTACTGAATTTCTAGAGAAGAACTGGAATTAGGATCCTGAACAGCAGCAGGAATTGAACTGAATCAGGTCCTTTACTCCTTCCTGTGACTGCACTTAGCTGAGGCAACAGATCCAAATATTATAAATTAACAACTATTTTAAAACCATTTGTTCATTTCTCCTAAATCATGAAAGAAAGAATCGATTATCTGCACTCTGTGGTGTTTAGAGGTGGGCTGATAAATCAATGCTTTGAAAGTTGCACAAATTTTCCCTCCCCGCTGGGAAGAATTAGAGCTGTGCTCGAGTCACCAGGTCGTAGCTCCAGAAGCAGCTGGACTGGGCACCATCTCTTGGAGATTTCAGGGCAGGGACTGCACTTGGGGGGGAAAGATGCTAAGTAACTCCTGGAAGCCTGGTACAGCTGCTGTCAGCACTGCATCAGAATTGCCAGGGGATAGCAGGCAGAAATTAGAGCAAGTAACTGAGGAGAACAGGCTGCAGACAATACTTCTGGCACTCTTTCTTTTAACCCTTTCAGGCACTTGAGAAATGGGAGGGACTTTCTTAAGACAGATCATGGCCTATGGTTACCCCATCCTATTGCTCCAGCAGCTCCTGTGGCTGTGGGACCAAAGCACACTCATGCCTGGCACTTGCCACAGTCATTTCTGCTAAAAGCCATTTGGAATGAACCCATTTGTGAGCATCACTCCAGAGATACTTCTAATAAATTCCCCACCAGAGGAAGCCAGGCCTGGAACAACACAAAACTTCTCCTCAGCAGTTCCTACGAGAGGTAGCCAGAACTGGTTGTTCCTACTTGTTCTTTAAAGAGAGTTCAGCTGGTGCTGAGCAACCCCCAGCACCTCCCCAGCCAGCTCTGCTCACAGGCACTGCTGGGCTGTGCCCCCACGGGCTGGGAGAGGCTGGGGCTGCAGGAGCTGTGAGACACACACGCCGTCCCTGGGGATTCACACTCGCAGCCCTCAGACAGCAAGAATCCAGGAGCCACTGTTCTGGCTTTGCAAGACCCTGAAAGCTACGGCAGCACATTAACAAGGGAGTGATTTCCACTCACTGGCCTGCAAAGGACTCAAATTTCCAAAACACATATGGTGCCAGATGCCTAGGATTTAGAAATAAAATCTGACATCTGGGGCTTTTTAGCCAGTCTCTTTAAAAACAGTTGTAGAAAATTCAAGCCTTGAATTTTTATGTACGTTTTTTAATTACTTAAAGTCCCTCTTTTTAATTTTTTACAGCATGCCAGTAGGAGTTTGAAAAGCAGATATAAAAACTTACATTACAGCTGAGAAAACACAGCTTTTATTCCTTGGTTTGTGGGGTTGCCCAAGTTTTTCTTTGTACACATGAGGTTTAGATATCATAACAATGTGTGCTACCATTTCAGTGCAGGGGGTAGAGAGGGGGGAGGAAAAACTTCTTCAAGACTCTCTAAACCACCAAGACTCTTACGGCCTTTTTCCTTCTTAAAGCTCAACATGTGTTCTTAATCTTAACACTTAAGACCTGAAAACAGTTTTCCAATTTCCGGACTGGCTCCAGGCCACTGTCAGGCCACAGTTCCCAAGGAAAATTGAAGCAGAGTGTTGTGACCATAAACTGGCTTTCATGGTTGGGTTTACAGCTGTGCCACTGAGGGATTCCTACTGTACAGTGTGCACAGCACAGAGTCAGCTGTGGCCCACCAGTGACACACCATCAAAGGGGCTGGAGGAGATTAAAGTGTAGGGAAGGGGAGAAGACTATTCCTGCTGCAGGTAGAAGGCTGTAAGCTTTGCCTAAGGGATTCCACAGGAAAATCGCTCCTTGCAGAGAGATGACTGGGCCCTGAATAATCCCAAGTCTGTGAGTCAAAGGAAGACTTCATCTCCATGTGACTGGTTCAAATCCACCCCACCTCATACGTTACCAAGAGTTTCTGCCTGATAGAAGGGTTAAGCCAAGGGCTGCGAAGTACTCTGGAGATGCAAAGCACTAATTCTCATTGCCAGAAAGAAAATCAATTTTGGTTAAAAGTGGTTACTTTATTTACACATGTAACAACACAAACCAGTCAGAACTGATGGTTTTATTGCCAGGGTCAAGTCAGCAGTCAAGGGGAATGGGTCACTGTGTGTCACTAATGGGGTTGTGATGTGACTGAGCTGCCCAAAATCATTGACACAAGAACTCAAATAGTAAGAATATTTGGCCATTACCTGGTCTGGATCTGAACAAGACTTAAATACAGTCCTTCAAGTGTATGCTTGTTGGAACAGGACTAAGTAATTGTTTTGACAATGTACAAGAGTACAGGAGAAACAGAAACATGTAAAATTACATATTGCACACAACCAAAACCTCTGCACAACTGGTCTTTGCCTCTTTTGGTCACTGGACTAACACCACAACGATTTCATCTCAAATGCAGTGCAGAAGGCACAGAGCTGAGAACAGGCCTGAGGCTGCATCCAAAGCTACACAGCAAAGCCCTGGCCCAAGCCAGATGCAGAGACATGGGCTGGGGATATGACAGGGCTGATGGCTGGATTGGGAACCCAGTAGGTGCTTTCCACGTGCCCACAAAAGAAGCCACGCACGTTCCAAGGGCAGTGATGCTCTAGAGGTGGAGCTGGAAGTGGATATACCTTAGAAGCAGCCAGTTCTTGGGTGAGGTCCTGGATTTTCTGTTGTTGCTGGATTAGCAGTTCCTGGACAGCTGCTAAGGTTGTCTGTAACTGAGTCACTATGAGGGAAAAAGCAGAGAGTCAAACTGAGATACATGCACATACACTCACGCCTTTCCTGCTGTCTAGCCACAGAGATGCCTCTATTCCTACTGTATTTAATTTATCTATGCCCGCCTGCTCACTTTAATCCATATGATTTATCTGCACTACGGGTAATCTACCTGCACTGCATCTAACCTCCAGTATTTCTAGTTTATCTTTCCATTGTATAGATGTCTATAGCCCACAGTATATCCGTCCAAAACCTCTCCCTTCTAATTATATTGGTTTATGATTTGTACATCTCTCTGAACTTATACAATGTTTGTATCATTTATCTATCTGGGGCCTCTTGCAGGCAAACACTGGGGCGAGCTCCAATCTGGGAAGAGGCTGCTCTCAGCACTGACCTTAGGGTATCATGAGAAATGAAAGATGCTTTTCTTCTCACCCTTCAGTAAAAAGTGTAATTAGCATCCTCCCACTCTCGAGCCACCAGCTCCTTCAGCCCCAACATCTCTGACAAACTCACTGTTGAAAATCATACCTTTTTCCCTCCCAACTGAATATACTTTGCACTTTTCCCCTTTTATTTCAAGAGAGCATCCTACCTTCCCCTTCTACATCCCAGCAAACACTGAACAACTTCTGCTGGATTCCAACTCCAGCTATAGAACTTTTTCTACTTTGGTACTTTACCCAAAGCTTCCAGATAGTAAACAAGTTGATAAAATAAATAAAATTAAAAACTCTATTGGTGTGACAGGTAACAGCTAATCCAGACCATCATTAGGGCGTCAGGTAATGAACAGACACCCTATGGAGTCAATAACAGAGAAGGTGGCTGGGGTCAGGGAGGCACAGTAATTACAGACTCTCCCGACCCTTGCTCGGATTTTCAGATGGAAGGTGGGGGGAAACCACCAAAAAAAGCCCCTGAAAACATCAGAGAAGCAGAAATTAAAAATGAACTTTACAGCCCTCCAAAAGGCTGTCATTTTATTCCCCTTATTAATATTCTGAGGTTGGGAGCCTTTCCGTAAAAACATAATTAATTGAGGCCGTGCCGACAGTAAACAAGCAATTTCAAATTAAACCGAAATGACGGCGGCTTCATTTGCAAATGTGAACAGATTCTCAGAGCAGATAAATGAAGTCACCACATAAAGTGGAGATGGAGAGAAAGAAAAGGGTGGGGGTCTTGGCAGAATGGAGGATACGGGGAGAAAAGCTTTGAGGGGTGAATTGATGGAGTCATTAATCTTTACCTGTCTGTGTCACACTGCCACTCATCTCAGAAATGTTTGACTCAATCCTCTGAAGTTGTTTCCTGTCTTCTTTGCCTCCCATGATGAGAGGAACCAGGTATTTCTGCATGGAGCACAGAAACTTTTTCAGGAAATAGGGATATGCAAAGCGTTCTTTCTAATCTACCAAAACATCCTCAAATGCCACCCCCAACCTCAGCCTCTATCACAGAGCCAGTGATCATCTATCCACACATCTGGCTGAGAAAAGAAATTCCCTCTACAGTAGGTGTTAAAACAAGCTGCAGAAGAAGGGTTTAGTGGTTCCATTTTTCAGGGTGCTAAAACCAGCTCCCAACTGTACAGAGCCATGCAATCCACCCCACTCTGCCCTTGCAGAGGATGGACTGGCTCCAGCAGGCACAGCTCTGCTCTACTGCCCTGGCTCCTTCTGCAGCACTGGGCCTAGGAGCTGAACATGCCCTTCAACGACAGCACACACCACGGAAATTACCTTGTTTGTAGCAGTTTGAGAGTCACGGCTAAAAACTCGTTTTGTTTGCTTGCCACTTTCTTTTTTTTGACTCTGCATTTTCATCTTATGTGTCTACATTTCTCAGATATACCAATGGCAGTGCCAGTGGGAACAGAGATGCTTCCCCAGCTTGGAACCAACACGATGATTTGGACACAAGCAGCACAACATGGTTCTCTCAGATATTACCTTGTAGAGCTGGTGGAATCCAAAGGCAATTCCTGCCATTATGATGGCCAAAGCCCCATAGTCTCGCCATCGGGAGCCAGGGGGACCTAAAGGCCAAAAATCAAGAAACAATTACAGTCAGAACTGCAGGTGACAACATTTTTGTGCATCCATTTTATCAGAGAAAGGAGCAATGAATAACACACAGTGTGCAGGCCTCTGGCACAAGGACACAAACATCTGGCCAGACCTCTGGCATTGGCACTGGCCTTGCACAAAGTGCCACAGGGAGACAAATCACAGCAGCAATTAAAAAGGTCCCATCGAGCTGTTTTGCCCTCCTCTTCCCTTGCAGAAGGCCCTGTGAACCCAGATAACTGTGGGGTTGGTGCTAGCTGAGGTTAACTCTTTACCTGAATACCTATTGTTCTCCACCGTCATAATTGTTGGAAATGGGGACAGAGCCAGAGACACAGAGGAGTGCAGGAAAAAGGAAAGAAGGGAGTGTTTTGAGAAAGAAGAGAAACCTATCAGGGCAATAAATGGGTTTATGAAAACTGTGTCAGCAATTATGGACCATTTCAATAAGGAAGGATCCAGTGTCTTTCAAGCTTAAATTACAAACAGGGACCAAGTAGAGAGAAAATATGCAATTAAATCTCTACAGAGAGAGGTAAAGAAGTAGATAAAAGCTTGAGATATTTAACACACTATTCTGCACAAAAGCTTAGAGAGAGACTGCACAGAGCAAAGCAAAGACACGGCGAGCTCTGCTCCTTCCAGCACCACCAGAAGGTACCTGTAGTTTTCCACCACCTTTATCCTTCCACCTCCCTCGCAGTTCCCTGAATGAATCTTGTACTGCCCCCGGCTTTCTTTAACAATAAAGAGGATGCAGAATGCTCCTGCCTAAAGTTCAGTGGCAGGATGTGGGCAGAGCTGATGAGATGTCTCCGAACAGACAGCCGAACCTACATGTGACTACAACATCTCGTAAATGCACTGTGTTCTCCAAGTTTCGGTTTGGGCTTTCAGAGGGAGGCTCAGCTGCCTGAAACGGGTGGACACTGCTCTCCTTTCTGCTTTGCTCACCGACTGCCATTTGGCTTGCTGCTGAGCTCTTCTACAGACATTTCATTGCAAGAGTTACTCCTAATCCCAGCCCTCAAGGTCCACAGACAGGCACTGACTCCCAAATACCAGCACTCAGAGCTTCTTACTATGTTTTAGGACACAGCTCCTGAAATTATCCACTGACTAGAAATCTGAACAAATTAAAGCATCTCTGTCAGAACTGGTGCATAGTGTCACCAGGAGTATTTTGGGTTGCTGCAGTTGCAGTTTTGGAGCTTAGGCACATGATCAAATTATCATAACTTTTTAACTTAATGAGTTAACACACGTCAGCTAAGCTGCAGTAACTGGCTGTGTACATGTCAGGATTGAAAATGATCTCTGGCTTGTGTTGCTGCAAACCCCAGCCCTCTACCCCACTTTCCCCTCCGTACTCTGCTCCCACTGTCAGTTCTGCTGTCTGAAGTCTCTTGGTTGTCCAGTTCTCTCCCCTGAACTTCTGACTAAAAACATCCTTCTATGAGAACACCACTCGTTCCTGGCTGAAGTGCCCATGTGAAAGGGTTAATCATGTCAGAGGCTCTGTGGGTCCAGCTGTGCCCTGTCCCAGCTGCCCTTGAGTGGCTGTCCCAAACCCCCTCCCAGCTGTGACCTCTGAGCAGGAAGGAGACACACCTGTAGGAATCTGCCCGCTTTGCCCTTTCACCTCCCTCATCTCTCCCTCCATTCCTGCAATGCTCCAGCTAAGAACATTTTATTGCCCCCTGGTTTTCATTATTAATGAAAAGGGACCAGAATGATCTTTCCTAAAGTTCAGAGAGTCTATAAAGACAAGAAGCTGAAATGCCATTTTACTCATTTTAGAGATGTGTGAAATAATTCTGTCTTGTGGCAAAGAAAAAAAAAAGGTGAGGGGGGTGGAGAGAAAGAGTGAGTGAGGGATGCAGTAAAGGCTCTGCATTGACCACAGCTACTTTACAGCGTTATGAAGAATGTCACAGCTCTGCCTAAAATTCACACTCAACCTTCCTTTCTCTCTGCAGTTCTCTAACCTAAAACATGGGGTGAAGAGAGGCTTTGGAGCTCCTCAGCTGCAGCCTCAGTGCTCCCACTGACTGCTTTGCATATCCTCAACCTCCTCACTCGTAAAACAAGTAAAACCCAGGTGAAGTGAAAAAGCACTGACAGCCCAGTTACTCTCCAGTCAGGCACTGGGGAAATCACAAACCATTCTGCACAAGAGACCCTCAAAAGGCAAATGGAAGGGACAGACATTTTCTTCAGCTGTAAGCCTGTGTTTTCTGTAAGTATGTTTAATTTTCACAGCAGCAACTGTAAATTGCACTTCCACAGTAAACACCTACTATTTTTAAGATCCTCACTTATCTCAGAATTAACTTTCCTGACATCAGTTAATTAGGCCTTGTGCATCCAAGTTAAGGTCAGCCTCACCAGTATGCACATTTAAAACTCTAGAAACTGAGGCTGGAAGAGGTGATTTTCCAAGAGGGAATCCATGGAAAGGTGTTGAGGAAAAAAGCAAAAGCGTTTGGATTCCAGTTACCATTTTTAATTGTAAGAGAAAAAAATCTGTATTCTAAAGCCTCTCACATAATGAAGACACAGGGGTGGGAAAAGAAGACCCAAATGGCATGACAAAAAGTCAGTGGAGCTGATCTTTAAGCAGGTGTCAAATGGGCACAAACCCCCATAAATGGAGCCCATAAATACCAGGGGGACAAGCCAGCCAATACCTGGAGGAGCAGCTGCAGCTCTGCACACCTTGCTCGGACACTCCCCTGAGTTTGCTTGCAATTATATGGGTTAGAAAGGTAAAAAAACATAAACCCAATTAATCATTTCAATGTTTAAAGTCAGATTTTTGTCCTCACTGCTGGATTAGTGTATTTCATAATGCCAACAGCAGACAGCCCTGGTTTTTTACTGGGGGTTCATTTTAGAGCATGTTTAAACTAGTCAGATTGAGTGATGCTTCCAGCAACTAATCGCATGTCAAATAAAAGATATTTTATGTAATAAATTACTGCTACAAGTAATTCAAATGTCATTTATCAGTTTTATTATCAGTCAGGCAAAGTCTTGTTTCTCTATATTAATCAATTCAAGCTTTTTTTAAGCTTTTTTTAAAGCAGTTTTGACACCTCTTGGCAAAAGTACAAACTGGAGGGAAGGAATTACTCCTCCAGAACAGGAGGAAAAATAGTAGAGATGATATTGACCTAAAATACGAGAAACTTAACTCTCATCTCTTTTCCCAAAAGTTTTTATAGTTTCTCTTGAACCAAACCCAGAAGGAGATCAGCATACAAGGACTATGTGACTCTGAAGGCTTACAAGTCTGCTTCTTTCTTGTTAACTCCTCAAGAACAAGGAATTCTCTGTACAGGTAACAGCTACTTCCAAGAAAACATCAGAACACCAAGTACTGGATACACTAGCAGTTCAATTGTCCAGAAGGAAGGATGAATTGAAGGAACAGCCTAGACTGGGCTGACAGCAGCAGGAGCTGAAGGGAGTTAAACCCAAAGGTGTGCACGGGCTTGGCTGCTGTGACTCACAGCAGTGGGCATCTGACACTGGCACTGCTGCCAAGATCACCAGCCTGGCTCTTGCCTTCCTTCTAGCCTGGCTGTTTGCTTCTCTTCACTCCTGCTGAATCAACTGATGGTTCTGAACCACCCCAAGCTTCTGCACTCACAGTCCACAGTTTTAATGTCATTTTTAAACATGAAGCAGCAACACCTTGCGGGGAGGGGGAGGCAGAGAGAAATGAGGATTTCTTAAACCACGAGCCTCAGCTTTTCAGCTCACAACCCTCCTCAACTGTTTTTCCTTTTTGCTCTGTCGGGGGTAATTCCACCTCTCTCTTCTCTCCAGTTTTGTGGTTTTGTGTAGAGGTGTCAAAACTACTCACAAAAAAGCTTAAAAAGAACCAAAAATATCAAAGAAAATGGTTCACAGTCTTCAAGACCTAAACTCAAGCAGATCAGATGCTGCTTCACAAGAAACTCCAGTGTTTTCTTTGGGGAAGGCAAAGAGAGCTTGCAGCCTTTTTCAATACAAGCTCACCAATCTGAGTTGTTGCCACCAAGTCAGTGCACAGGCTCAGCAGCCTCCCTGTCTCACTAGTCCTCTAGGTGTTCTTCCAAACTTCAAACCTTGCAGCATTCCAACACAGTGTCACAAACACTCTGTGAGGAGATAAGCATAACAGATAGACAGAAAAAGAAGGATCTGTCTTTCTCTGTACATGACAAGCCCTGACAAACCTGTGAAAGATAAATTGACTTAGTAAACTATCACAGAAACAACTGCCCTGGAGCAGATTTGGACCAATTCAGAAATATTCAGTGCAGGATTAGCATCCAACTGATAAAATAACCTACAGCAAACAGGACACCTTGAAGGAGCACTGAGCCACTGCACAGTCTCATCCATCAGCTCTAGAGAAGTCCACATATTCCTTCTGCAGTTCTGAGACCACGGAAAGCACTTTGCAGGAAGACACAAAGATGGATCCATCCTTAACACCACCAGTGCTAACCAGCCAAGGACTAGAACAGGGCACAGATGAGAACTAATCAAAACAAGTATGTTGGCCAAATGAATACCATGTATGTTCAGCTATTTATTCTTTTTACACTTCCATTTAGAGGTCAAGATTAAATAGAAGGCTTACAAAGAATGGCTAGAGTGGAGATGAACAATACCTAATGAACTCCCTGTCACCTTTCCCCAATTTTGGGGGCTGCTAAAAAGGACTGGCTCACAGGAAAAAGCTTTGGGTTCACATCATTTAAAAGAGGCCAACCAGATCACAAAGTTAGAGCACCAATTTAGTTTACAATTATATCCCCTAAAAAGGCTTCACTTTGGTGATATTTTTAGTCACCTTTGGTTTCTGACCATTACAGAATGATACATTCAAAATTCTCTTTGGAACTATTGCTGGAAACATTCTGATGTTTAAATAATAGTGAAAATTCTTATCTAGTAAGAAAGAATTTGGAATTGGTGCTTTGTGGAAAACCCAAAGAGTGAAAGGAAAACAACCAAAGAGTGATGAAGCTGCAAGGGTTAACAGTGGGGACAGTTTTTCCTGAGCTGAACCCTGTGCCTCTTCCCTGCCCTACTCATTTTAGTGCAACACTGTGAAGCAAGGGAAGATTAACTCTTCCAGTATTGGGTTATGGTAAGACTTTGTGAATGACCAATGGACAGCACCAGGAGCATCTGGCACTGTTTCTTCAGCACGAGAGCAGACTTTGCTTTCCTGGCATCTTCTGTGTGCTATGGCAGACAGGTATTAGCCCAGGAGGCAGAATTCAGCCCTGGAGTTCCCCTGCACACCCAGTACAACAGTCAGAAATATTCCAGTTCTCAGCCCAACTCTATCACAAATGTTTTTCTTCTCAAACTGTACAAAACCAGAGCAGTTAAAATCTGAGAGAGCAAGTCTAGTATTGTCTCCAGCAACAGGAAAACTGTGCCTTAAATGGCCCTAAGTGGACTGTTTTATCAGTCAATATCTGACACAGAGCTGTTCAGGAGCAGTAACAAAATTCTATTTTTAATACTTGGCAGGTAAGTGAAGAGATTTTCAAACTGCCAGACACACATGTGAGCTGAACAGCTTCTCTTGATGGATTTTTAATGGTGTGTGCTTTGGTTGTTATTGTTTGGAGCTTAGATACTTTTTTGCGAGGTTTGTTTTAAAATGCAAATATATATGTAAATTTTGAATCGGCACAGATTATGCTGGGACTTTAAAAATTCTCTGAGAGTGCATTTTGTACACAAAAATCACACAATCACATCCACACAGTCTACACAGAGTTTCTGCTCTCACACCTCAGACTGTTTAAGATTAGAGAAAGAAGTTCTCTAAGTTTTAGAAGGGAAGAGTCCCAGGGAGTCCCAGTGTTGCCTAAATCCTTTTTTCACATCCTTGTAGTGTGCCAGAATCTGATTTGTATTGACCATACACCTTCAGGTCAAGAGGTGTCACAGGCTAGTCTGGATAATGTTTGTTTGTAGACAGGGATCATTTGTATCTCATTTTCCTCGTGTAACATCATCTCGTCACAGGCATCAACCCCCATGAAGTGCATTCAAAGGGGTGCTGGTGTCCCATTCTGACAAAAAGCATGGCACTAGTGGAATGGGACTGTGGGACATGGCCCAGCAATGTGTGACTATGCTGCAGAGATCCCTGCAGAAAGCAAGAGCAGCCCTTTGTCCCAGTGCCACTTACTGTAGAGCAGAGGCTGCGGGGGCTGAGCGGGCAGTGGGTGTGCGGCAGGAGCTGCGGCCGGCGGCTCCTCCGAGCCCGTGCCCGACTGCTGGAAAGCCAGGTCGATTTCTTCATCTGTCAGGCCTGGGGGAGCAGAGCAAATGAAATCAGTTTAGCACCTTTACCCACTTGATGCACGCATAATTAAATTCTCAAGCCAGGCAGAACCCTTTCAAGCTGCAAAGAATTTTGGCACTGACTTGAGCAGTAATGCCTCCCCAATTTTGGATTCACTGGAATGTCTCCCTCTCTCTTTCTCTGTTGCAATTTAACCTTAAGCGACAGAATATTAGCCTCGACGCTGCTTCCAAATGTGGCTCATTCAATTTCCTTAATTTATCCTTGAGTTTATTGCTGCTTTTGAAGTAGCTTTCTATTGCAATTCTCCATTCTTCCCCCGAAAAAAAGATACCATCAACTGCAAATGTGGCTCATTTTAATCTGTAATGGTGTAAAAAAAAAAAAGAGGGGAAAAAACTAACAATAATGCATGAAAACAGACAGGGAAACAAAAAACTAATTATTGGGTTAGACGACTAATTAGTCTAGATCGTTTCCGAAGACGGGAATAATTTGCTTTATTTTATGACAAATGCAGAAATAAAAAGAAAAAAATCAGGACTGACTGTGATTAGTATGAATGGGACACAGAATGTAAGGAGGAAATAAAACTATAACAAAACAGATCAAAACAAGGCCAAGCCCAAACTTTGAGCTGAGCATTGGCCCAGCCTATTGCTGCATGATTAGATGGCCCCAGGGCAGCCTGGTTTGGATTTCACATAGGGCTGCCTAACTCTGCACACATGGGACACACTGGTGCAGAGACTCTGCCACCAGGAAACGCCAGGATGACCATCTGTAATTGGCCACAACACATGGAAAGGATTTGGCCAACAAGGGGAAAAGCAAAGCAGCTAAAGCACTCACAATGACCAGCATCTGTGAAGAAGGAAGCACAGCTGGATTATTTTTTCCAACAGGAGAAAACATCCTCTAGAGAAGGAATTTAGTGCTCAGCTGGCAGCCATGAAGTGGGACCTGGACAGCTGGGTAGTGTTTGTTGTGTCACCCTCCTGCACAGGAGCACACAAAACACTGGTGTCCCTGCTCTGAGGAACACGTGAAGGTGCTCAGGACCTTTCACTGTACAGGCAGTGAAAGCAAAACCATTCCAAAGTGCTGCAAGTGAGAATGTGGATTCAAGGACTGAGATTTAGAAGGAAAGAGGCAAATCACCTGATTGCCACACCATCGAAGGGACCGAGCACAGTGAGGAGGATGGTATGAATGGGAAGCACTGGGAGAAAGGGGGAATACTTTCTCTCCATCACCCCCACTCAAGATCCATAATGCATTGCTGGGAGATGAAATTCCTCAACTTACTCCTTTAAAACACTTGGCTTTTCAACAGCACAGAGACACAGTACAGAGAATGGCCAGGTTACTGGGCATATTAGCAAAGTTTCAAGAAACTTTTTCAGGATCTTCAGCTTCACTGCACACTGGGGGTCTAGACAGAATAATCTGTAGTACAAACAATATTGCCAGAAATAAATACACAAGGCTGTCTCAGAACTATTTAATATCATAAGCACTAACACAGTGCTTGTGGTATTCAGAAGGCTTTGTAACTATTAACAGATCTTCTCCCTATTCCTGTGAGCACGTGAGAGCTGTGAGCTCCTGAGAGACACTGTTCTCTACAGAGTAGGTGCTGATGCACACACGTTGGGTGATTTCTCTAACAGAACATTGTCGGTGTCAGAAACAGGATCAAAAATCTGAAGTTCCTGATCTTCTCTCTCAAAATCTGACAGAATCACCCCGTGAGCTGTATTTGATGAATGCCTCAAATAGTAAGGAACCAAAACCACACATAACAATACGGAACAAGACTTCCAGTGAGAGTAATAAAAGTCACATGAACACAACTCAGCCTCCTGCTCTAGTCACTAAAGCAATATTTATGGTGTTTAATCCATGTTAAAAAGCAAAGTCCTAATCAGAAAGAAACTGCTTAAACCAGCTCCTAATTATCCAGTGTAGGAGAGCACATAAACAGATGCCAACGCTGCAGATCACCAGCAACTATGGGATTTCATAAAGATGGAGACAACATTAGCTGCTGCCTGCAAATGTGGCTCCCCCTGTAATAGGGCATTTTGTTCTATTTCCATGCAAAGACAGCAAATCTGACAATATTTAACCCTTAGAAACATCGGAAATAATGGAGGATCCTTACTTCATTCTGCAAAGAGCAGAAAACAATGTCTATTGTTTCCTAACCATACTGCCCCCTTCTATTCTCATCCTGTTGGAGACAAAAACTAAAATCTCTTGCAGACAAAATGAACATCTAGGATGATTCTGATCTTGCCACCTAGGAACATCCAAGTATCACTGTTTCCATTTAAACGCTGCTGTGCTGTGAAGAAAAAGCTGATGTGAATGACAGAACGATGGGAAACCTTTCACATTGTAATTCCTGGTTTGAATGCTGTGCAAAGCAGATCAAATTAGAACTGTTATTACTTCCCTGGACTATTCTTCTGCCTGGTGAAGTGGTCTTGGTTGTAGTGCTAGTGGCATTATACAAAAGACCATCCCAAACTACATCCCTTCTTCCTTATCAGAGAAGAGTGGGAGTGCTACCACCTTGGAACACCTCGGATCATCTGGACAAGATGCTTTTAAGCCTCACCCTCTTGGCCTCCAAACACCTCCCCGAGCAGCCTCCTCAGACACACACCTGGAGCAAGTCTGCCCTGTGGAGGCTCAGCAGTGACCAGTCACTGTGCATTCAGGAACACACCTATCTTCATGCTGGTCATTTTTCACACACACAACAAAAAAGGACAAGATACTCTAACACTGTTCTCAGGCAATTAAAACCAACCCATCACAGTTCCCTTTGGCCTGAATTGTTTTCAGATTCACCACCTACACACATATGTGCACATGCTATGAGTTTTCCATGCCCAAATTATTCAACCTTGATATATTAATTACATAGGAAAGCAGGAATTTCTAAACCACAGGAAAGTGTCATCTGTTCCAATATCTCACCTGGCTTTATTTTATCACAGACCTTCTACCACTGCACTACATGAAGAAGTATCCATGATCCATTCCTTGTTCTAATCTAGGAGGAAGTTGTCAACTTGAAAACAATACCACTTCCCTTGGGTGCAAAAGTAGTGCCACAAAAACTGATGCTTTGTGCCTAATATAACTCTCAAATAGGTACGTCAAGAAATTCACCTCAATTTAACAGAGGAACTGCTCTAAATCCACTTTCCAACACTTTGGAAAACAAACATTTTCGCTGCTCTGCAGTTGCAGCAAGATCAAGCCCCTGCAGAATGCAAAAGGTTAAAAGGAACAATAAAGGAAACTGCCAATTGTAAGTGAATTATATTTGGCTTTGAAAGCTGAGCCACGGCTATATTATAAAAGGCATCTCTTTGCGTTGTTTACCATCACCCTGACTAATGCAGACCTTTTTTTTTGTTTTAAATAATCTCATGCAAATTAGACACACACTTCCTTCCAGTTGATTGCTATCTGCAAGGAATAATCTAACCGCAGAGGGTACTGAGCAAGGACTGAGCTGAGGAGAAGGATGCACGGAAACTGTCTTCAGAGCCCCACAGAATGCAAACCTGTTCCCTTCCCCCAGCCAGCCCTTTCATTCCTCCACAGCACCACAGCCATTGCAAAGAATTAGGCATAATTTTCACAAAGCCTTAAAATTTCCTTTTCAGGCTTCAGGGTGATTTGAATAATCCAGCACCCATGATTGTTGTGCACTCAAAGGTTCCTGCTGACCCTCTTTTGTGATTGTCATTGCTGCCATTCAGTTTGAAGGGATCCCTCAGCCTCTGTAAATTGTACTCAGACACAGAATCAGAGAAAGTCCGAGAAAAAAACAGGTTGTCACAAACACCTCTTGGTGCCTGCACCTCGGGCTCCTTTGCTCAAGAACTTTTAAGACTCAGCTGTCTATGTCCTTTTATAATATCTATTACTATTTAGTATCAGGACCTCATGCACACCAGAATACTGTTCTTGTGCCCACTCTGAAGTAGAGGAGTACTTACAGTACTGTCATCCACATTCACAGATGAGGAAGAAGTGAGACATACAGACATGAGAAGTGTTTCAAGGTCAGAACTGAACTTCTGACAGTCAGAAAATAAAACTCAGGAGATAGGAGTCCCAACCCACTGTTTAACCTACTTTCTGGCCAAAACACAATAGCAATAATTGCAATGCAAAACCATTGTATGAGCTTAACTAGACAAGCCACTGAATTTATTCTTCTTCTCTGACACAGGCTCTGACGTTCCAGTGACAACCCTTTTCCCATCCCAAGCTCTAAGGATATATTTTTCTTTACTATATTCCTCCTTCCACTGCTCAATCCTGTAATTCTTTCACAACTTGAAGGCAGCATCAGTTTTAGGGAGAAAGTTTCTGTTTAGGTGAAATTAAGAATGGTGCCATAATAGGAAAAGGTGGTGGAAAGAATTAAGTTCCTTTGTGGGTTTCCAAAGCCAGCTTTACTACCTCTCTGAGAGACCACCCCGGAGAATCCTCACAGCCACCCTGCACAGGCACAAAAGGCAGGGGAGGCTGTGGGGCAGGGGGTGGCAGCTGTTGTTTTCCCCACAGACTTTCTATTAGGAAGAAAACAGAAAGGACAAGTTGTTTGGCTACAACAAACGATGTGACCGCCCGAAGTCAGTGCCTGGTACTGTATGACTAAAAGGAAGATCTGCTGGTCGGCACCCTGAACTGACGCTACACTCCTGTTCCTGGAAGCCACTGAGTCAACTCTGCTCAGAAAGAACATGGCCACATTTGAAAAGAATCATCATAAAATCCTTCTGGGATCTGATCCAGACTAATGATTCCACCTGTTCAGTCACTTACATGCAGTGCTGGGTGACTGTTATCAAATGGTTGTCCTGTATCCTACTCTGCTCAGTTGAAAGGTCAAAAAGGCAAAGTCTCCTGATCCATATTCTTTCACAAATGGGTCATTCGCCGGGCTGAGCCCAGTCCAACATTTGCACAAAATCTGAGGTTTCAGAAACATCCCTCTGATTCTTTTACCCTTGATTTACATGGAGACACTGTATTTCAATGTAAACATCCTGCTGCTGCACTCCCAGCTCAACTTTAGTAAAGGAACACACACATCAAAGGGACATGGACTGGTCTCAACAGCCAGGTTGAAAAAGGCAGAAATAAAAGTAATTTGAAAACTTGCTGAAAGGGCTTTGGGTTCTTACAGCTTTATTCACCTACGAGACTGTTAATTATGCAAGTGCAATCTTTAAGAAACATATTTAACCCATCAGGGTGACTAAGCAGCAATCAGAACTGATAAAGATGTTCTAACCTCAGCTGCACAGCACTACAATAAGGGAGGAAAATCCAACTGACAGAACAATGCTAAGAATTACAGTGAGTCAACCAGGAAGGAAAAGGTTAAAATAAAAAGTATTTTGGCATAACAAGTAAAAATAAATAAATAAATCCAGCAGCAGTTTCTCTTCCTGGCCAAGCTTTTTGGAGTCTATAATAAAATGAAGTGTAATGGAGGAGAGGAGGGCAATGTCAGAGGGTGAGGGTTTGGGAGAGAGGTTGTTAAGTATCTCCCTCTCCTCAGCTGTGTTTACTCCATTTACAGGACCCCGGGTGATTGATAGACAGACAAAAGAAAAGCAAGCAGACAGTAACCCCCCTCTGGGAGCATCAGCAGAGGGGATAACTCCTGACATCATCTACAGCCCCAAACTCTCCTTAGCCACTTGTAATTAAAAAGACAGAGCAAGATATGCAAACGGGAGAAAAAGTAAAAGAGGATTTTTTTTATTATTTATTATTAACATTTTGTTGGAACAGTAGAGTGCAATAAGGACTCTCAGAGCCGTTAAAAGTCGTCGGGTGACCTGCAGACCCCTATTTCCCAGAGCCTTGTATAAAATTGAATTTTTTAAACATAAATTACACGTAATGACGACACTGTAAAAACTAACAGTAATGGAAAGCTGTGCTGTATTTCATTAGCCTGTATTATTCCGTGCCACCTGATCCAGCCGGGCCTTGTTTATGAGTTAGTGTGTTAGCAGATGCCGATGGAAGCATTTGCTTCGACCTTGCTCTTCTCATTGGGGCATGAAATTACGACGGCAGCACCTTGATATTACAGCCATAAATACAGTAAACTGCAAATTTAAGCCAACGGCTCCTATTGTCTCTGAACATAAAGCTGATCGGTATTTATTTAAAAGGAGAACGAAAAAAAATATTATATATCACCTTGTTTATGGGTCCAGTCCCCCCCCTTCCCCTAATCTGCCTTATTCACTTGGTTAAATACTAAACAAACAAACTAAATCCTCCCTATTTTCTACTGATTAAATATTCTTATGAAATGAGTATTGTCTTCAGAAAACTGGATCAAAGTATTTTCACTCTGACTAAGAAAGGGCAAGTGACTTGCTCAGAATGTCTTGGAAGGGAAAAACAGGAAAAAGTACTACAACTTTTCTTCTCAGTTTTCTATGTATGAGAAGTTCAAAATATAAAATGAAAAAGTTGCTTCTGGTCACTCGTTCACATTTGGCTGTAACATGTCTGTGTGTGCACACAAAAGAGAAGTATCTTTTCTTCCAGTTGTTTTCTATTTAAAAATATCTCCCCTGTCAATTCTATTTCAAAACAAGGAGGAAAGAGATGGAACAAAAAAAATGCAGTAAGATTAATGGGAGTGAAAAAAAGCAAAGGATTCCTTCTCTGAGGCAGCAAACAGCAGGGAGAATGCCTCACTCTCCTCTGGGCATTTTGGGTAAATACCCCGCTCTCTGACAACATGCCCACTAAAATTTATTAGAGGGGAAAAATCAAACACAAAGGCAAAAGGACATTGTAATATCACAAAGCATATCACAGCATAAATCACAGCATTATAAGCCAGTGCAAAATGTATTTCACTGGTAGTTTCAAGGCAGGGAAAATACAGTTTCACTTGCATGTACTAAGAGAGGTCAGGTCTTTCTCTTTTAATGTAAAGTAAGCTCCTTGCTTATATGAAGTATGTGATCTCTGTTCCGCATAAGAAAAAGAGAAGGGATACCTCAAGTAAAAGCTCCCAATACCAAGCTATACATATGAGAGACCACAGCACTAAGAGGAGAATTCAAGGAACAACATTCAAGCAGGATGAAAATGGGACTCACACTGTGGATTCTGAAATGCCACAGTCCCAGTAGATGGAGTGCTATCACAGCCTCAAATGGATTTGGACACCTCATTTTGAATTAATCCACAACAAATCTGCTGGCAGCAGACAGCATAATTCACCAGGCACAATTTTTGCTTCACAAAAAGTTCAGAATAGAAAAAAAAGCAGACAGCAACATGACTCTAAATCAAACAAGATGATCAGGTCCAGATGTCTCAGCAACCTGAATTACAGGACCAGAAGTTTGGTTACACAGCCCAGTTACATTCCCACACAACTATATGCAAAGATACAGCAAAAATTCAAGCTTTGGTACCTTCCTCTGAAGACCTGTCTATTATAGATTCTTCTCAGAACACCACAGTCAACAAAAAAGACAGAAGAAACAAGTCTTTCTGCAGCATAAATAAAAACCTCTCCTTCTAAGAAAGGAGGGAGATTTTATCATCATCTATAATGATGATTCTTTTATTTTTAGGTCTCTTGCCTCCAGCTTTTCCTTTCTATTATCACACAAGTATAAGCACAGTACCTGCTGGAAGCCTCCTTAGAGTGGACACTGGAAGAGTAAGTTGACTTGACTATGAGTCCACCACTTGACCAGAGGTGAAGAGACAAGGTGTGTGACTAAGCTGGAAGGCAGTGTTGTAACACAGGAGCACAGCACATCCCAGCCAGCCCAGGATGGGAGAACACTACAGAAGAACAAAAACCTCGGCATATTTGAAAGTATTTCAGATTAGTATCTACTTGGGCTATGAAGGCTTTAGCAGGATGCCAGTTCCAAGGTGGTGTATCAGGAACAGAACCGAACCAGGGCTCTGACATTTGTTTAGAAGTCTGCAGAGGGCAGAAAATACAGCTAAAGGAAGAGACCCTACTGCAGTAACCCCAGTGCTGTCGTGATTTGTTACCACCACTGACAACCTCCCTAGAAATGAGCCCAGGCATTAGAGAAAACAAGTTTTACATACACCAAACAGTTTCCAAGCACGCCCACCCAACCTGTGACCCACAAACACTTCAGATCAATTGTGCTTCAGATCCATCTACTTTGTGTGAACAAAATATATTCTGTTAAACAGCTTGTTGAGCAATAGTAACAAAATGATTGGCCTTTGGCTACTCTTTGATCTGTGATATTATCTTCAGGAGCTTCTAAGGAGAAAGCCAGAGGTTGTATCTTAAATTCCAGTAAGGTAAAGCACTGGCAATACAGCAGGTTTGGTTTTGATCTGCCTTCGGAATTTTGACTTTAAACTGTATTTCCAACCTCCTGAGCCAGCACGTCACAAGAATTCCAGCAGTGAAATAGGAGCTGGCCAAGGGGACCTGCAGTCAACCAGACACCTGTAACTCCAACATCTCCTTTGGTAGGGCACCAAAGACTGCCCAGGCCTTCCCATGGTATGAGGCCTGAACACAGTTGTATCAGACCTGACCTGCCATGTGGAGCTCTGGATGAGCAGTCACTGCTGATCTGCTATCACTGAACCTCAAGTTCTAGAATGTGCCTCCCTTTCTGCCCAGCACTGCATTCAAAAGAAAGGAATTGTGTAAAAAAAAGAACAGCAATTTCAAGCCATTTTAAGAAATTCTTTAAACAGGTTTGTCAGAACATCTGAAGGATGACTTAGTTTTATATATAAGAATGAGGAAGTCTGTCCTGATGCATCATTCCCAGTTCCTTGTATTACTCTGGAACTACTGACTTCCCCAAGAACAAAGGAGCATCTGCCCATTTGCTCTGCTAGACAAGACCTGTGGCAGAGTAGCCTCTGCAGACTCAGATGAGCTGCACTGTAAAGAGCAACTTGACTCCATGTTATTTATTTCCTCCTTTACTTTAAACTTCAGAAAGGAATTTCAAAAGCCCCTTTGTGCAGACCTATCACAGGAAAACCCATATAAAGTGTGTGTAAATGAAGTCTGAGTGCTTGAAGCACACACAGAGGAGCACTGGACACAGCCTGACAGTGCTCACTGGGCACTCCCTCTGCCGGGAGGTCACACTGGGGAACAGGAGCTGCATGTCCAGAGAAAACACAGGAATACATGGAACCATGCATGGAAAAACATATGGAAATGTAAAGACACCAGCACTGGGTGAGGAGCCATGAACACAGGAGCCTGAGTCCTTTTTATTGACAGGTATTTTCTCACAACCTTACAGAGCATCTTGGCTCCTCAAACCCAGCTTCTATAAAGTGGAATCCGGGTTAGACACCTGGGAGTCAGGTATCATCACACTGAGAAGATAAGTTGAATTAAGAAAATTACATCTAAATGCTAAATATTTGATTATTATGGTACAAATGTTTCAGGTAAATCTGGTTTGCTCTTCCCCCAGAAAGACAGACGCTCCTACACTATTATAAAAAGACATGTCAGCAAGTATTCATTACAGATTATAAATCACCCTCGGTCTTCGTTCTTTTGTTTTAGAGAAATTTTTTTACATGCCATTAAAATACTGTTTGCTGAATGCTACTACAAAGGTAGCCACCTGTAAAATTAAAGGCTGATGCTGCCAATAAGAGTGTTGAAATGCCTTCTGTTTAAAAGGCAAACCTACTTTGTAATTTTTAACACAAGTATATAAATATTTCTCCACCCACCCTTCACAATTTGTTGGTTACATTGCGTCCATTTAGACAACAACCATCTATGTCATCACACAGGATGTTAATCTTGGGTGGAGAAGAAAGAAACAATAGTAAATGAACTTTTAAGAAACCAAGATTACACATTCAAGCAGGGTCCTTCATGATAAAAGAATAGCAAAGACAAAAAACATTAGGGGACAAGTCAACAAAATAGCAGAAGTTTCAAAAGATCATTTTTCATCCTTTGGTTTGTTTATTGTTATTTTTTTCTCCCCTTGTGCCTTCAACAGCTCTTCAGAGCTCTGGAGAAAATTAAAGAGCCAGGATTAAACGCCCAAAGGAAAACTAATGCTAACAATACTAAAAATAACGAGGTTAAGTGGTGGAAAAACTATGGTGACCACACACAGAGAACTGGAGTGGTAAGGTAGAGAAGGAGTTTCATCATTGCTCCCTGGGGCCATGCACAGAACATACTAACTGCTTCTAGTTCTCTGGGGTTCCGATTACCATGCCAAACACACCTCCAGAGTTTCCTTATTAGTATAATAAAAAGCCTCTACACATTTGTGTTCTATTCCCAGCCTTGCTATTGACCTTGTGTAGGTCATTTAACCTCCATCTGCCTCAGTTTCTACATCTGTAAAACAGGAATATTGTTACACAATATCGTCTGTAAAACGTTTCAGACTCACACAATCATCATGTGCAGAGACGAGCTGACAGGCTCGAGAATCCATACATTATATGCACTTGAGTTAGGTAAGGCATTTGCACCAATTTATTCAAGTAATATATTTATCCCTCTTTTTGTGTGTAGATCATCTATGGAAATACTTCCAGATTTCTAACTCTCATCAAGGACTCAAATTCGTGCATTGCTTTGACTGGCTGCAAAAATACATGGCACTTCTCTGGTGGCCTTTCAGCCAAGTGTTGCCCTCAAAACCCAGTCACTGGGGTGGAATGTTCAAAATGGTGATACGGAAATACCTGTATTTTTAACACCGTCAGTTGTCTTCTAAAAAGAAGTTCCAGACCAGGAGTTAAAATAGGAGTGGCTACACAGAATTCACACAGAAACTGGAGTGAAGATTAAGAAACATTTATGGGCATGTTCCTGCAATATAACACAAGTCAGATCAGTAGGTGAGGCAGCTGAAGCAGCTGAAAGAATGAGGATAGCTCCTGGACTAGGAAATATCCCCTAAACAGAGAAATCACCACACAAATAAACAGGGAGTGAATAAAAATGGGGAGGTGCTCCCTTCTGGGCACTACATAGGAACGTGTCTCCTCTCTGGGATGCCAAAAGGTGAACCAACATCGCTGTGTAGGGCTGGCCAAAGAGCTTTTCAGGAAGTCAGTCTTTGCAGGTCCCTCTCTGTCCACCTAACTGTGCACCCTCCAGTCCCCAGGCACAGGGATCATGGCAGGCACAGCTCCAACACTGCTGGGGGGATGCTGGAAGTGCTCCCTGAGCAGCAGCTCCATCCCTGGTCCCCAGGGACGCCACAGCCCCCAGACTCCTGAGTGCCAATGCATCGACCAGATACAACAACCTACCCTTTACAGTCACCTCAAGAGAGAAAGCTCACCAAAAGAGCTCCAATTCTTCCCTTCCTTTATTTCCTCCCTGGTTGTCTTTTACTGCTGGTGCTGTGTGTCTCAGGTGACCTGGACAAAACCAGCCCTCCTCTGATGCAAGGAGTGGGGCCAGGTGACTGCAGATGACCAAGGAATGGGCAGGAGCAGGTTGTGTTCCTGGTGCACGTGCTGGTAAATACGAGCCCCGGGGCATTCTCAGCAAACACAGAGCCCTCCCAGCTTTAAGACACACACACAGGCGAGCACTTGCTTTACCCGACACTGAACTCACACCTCACAAACAAATTATTTAACTACTCTATCCCCCAAGGAAGACAGTGATCATTTCAAATGCAGCTCCCTGCTTGTCTCTCACATACACGCAACGGCCTGATAGGTTAAATGCTGCCATTTAATTACAGTAATGGAACCTGCTATTTTTTGGTTCCCTTGAATCCTCTCTCGCTCTCTTTTTTAAACACATACAGAGTCATCTTTTAAACATGTGTTTTATATTTTGAGTTTAACAGCTGCATTCTCCTGGTTACTTGAAGAGCAGGAGTAATGATATTCTGATATTCTTCCCTGTAACTCTGAGCAGGCAGTCTTTTAAACACTACATAAAAAAGACAGGCCAGGGGATGCTGTAAGAAGGGATCCAGGCTCACACTCCAGAGGCCAATCTGCCCCTCCATTTACTGACATGGTTTGCGTTGATTTTATTGAGTAAAACCAGCTTAACCTCTCCCACCACCCCCCAAAGCAGCTGGGGTCTGGAATGGTGGATAAACATGAAAATGCTTTGAGTAATTTTACTGAAAATGCTATAAACATCAGTCCAACACAATGTACAATATGGCAGAGTATGGCTGTATTTACAGATCTATGGCTGGCAGTCAGAATTATCTCAGATCTAACTGTTTTTGATGTATCTGCCTCAGTGTCCCCATCTAACATGGGGATGGCATTTCCCACTGAAATTTGCAATTTGCAAACTGTTTCGAGACTATAAAAGCCTAATGAAGAAGAAAAAACATCATCAGAAGTGCCTTAAATTAACCTTATAATCTTGCCATTCCACAAAAGGTGTCAGAAGCTTAGCCAGTTAGTATTTATAGAGTACTGTGAATATGGGGTGGAGGTGTGTTAAATCCTGGAGCACGCTACAGAACACCCTTGTTCTCGAGTGAATTTGGGAAGGGGCTGCAGGTGCCAAAGCCTGGATGGTTTCACTGTTGGTTATCACTGAAGGGGGACACGTGACACAGCACTACAGGTAGCACAGTAACTGTTCGTGGATTTTACATTTTATATTGCATAGCAATTAGAAAAAATTGAAAAGCAAAGAGTAAGTACTTCCAACTCAAAATAAATTCTTACCTATGCTAAGGCCACAACAGTCCTAGAAAAATACCCATATTACACCTGTCCTCAGCTTTATTTGTCCTCTAAATGTGAAAAGCTTATTTATTTGCTCCGTGGTAGTTGGCTCACAATCAGCCAGCCAGCCATGCAGGGATATTGCCCATCTTCATTCCCTGGTACGGATATCTACTGGTGTCTCTAAAGGATGGAATCTTAAAAGGTGAGGCAAGGCAGAGACAAAGACAAATTTAATTTTATCACCATAAAAAGGGACATTTCCACATGGGCAGCAAGGACATGAATATCATGTGTATGCGGGGGCGGGGGGATTATAAACGCATTTTTGGCGAAATTCAATAAAGCTGATTCCACTGCATAAGGTCAGCAATTTACTTTTAAAAAATGATATGATTGCAACTTTTAATATAACCCATGTATTTGCTGCAAGATGCTCTAGAAGATTGTGTAATGTAACCACCCGACCTCTCCACAGGAGCAGAGATCACCCCATTTACCCTTTATTGTCTTGCTAAAAGCAATGCACATTTGCACGGTAGGACAAAGTCAACAGCTTTTACTTCAGAGAGCCTCAGATTTCATGAGAATGAATTCTCTGCTCTGGTCCTGGGGGAATGGAGTCCCCTGGACTAGGCTCCATCAGAAAGAGCAGCAAGGAATGGATCAAAAACTAAATTCCCCTTTTAGCCAAGGGAGGAATGATTGCACTCCAGGTTAAAATTAAGAGGGAACAGCATGCAAACTGCAGGACTTTCTGTTCACAGGTACCAAAGACATAGTTCTAAAGGGACTAGAAACATTGCCTAAGAGATCCTAGAGAATTATCTCATACAGGAACTTATTTTATCTTTCCTAGCAGAAAGTATCATTAGGTCTGAGATGGATTTCAGCAGAAGAGCAACACAGATTATCCTAATTACACTCCTTGGTCTAGCCCCAAGAGGGAAGGCTGTCTCTTTAGACTTAGAATATCAGGTTCATTAACAGAGCAGGTCAGCAGCTGAATTCCTTTACTTGCTCCAGGAAGACTGTGAGGAAACCCTGGGCTGGATGACCATGAAGAGCAAATACCTTCTATCACAGAAATATTTTTATACAAACATACACAGATTTCTTCAACTGTCTCAAGGTGAATCTTGCTTCAAAGGTCAAAGCTGCAGGGCTGGATTAGGATTGCACGCAATCTGCTCGAGCCTTGACATTCTGACATTCTCAAGTTTGCAGCTCTGCCCTCCCATGCACAGCTGATGGAAGGAAATTCTCAATCTCTGCAAGTGGGGCTTTTGCTGCAGCAACTTCAAATATCACAGGCTGCAGCACCACAACTCCAAAAACAAGCATATCAGAGCAGTTTATAAACACAGCTAACATAAATCTTACCAAGCCAATAAGGCAAAAGTGGCAATTAACCCCATTTTGCAGATGGGCAAGCTGAGAACAAGCCATGTACCCAAAGCAAAGCAAGCAGCCACGTCTCAGACCTGCCATGCCTGCTCTTCTGTAAGTACAGAAGTGACTGTCTTTTGTCTCTTGGCATTTACTTTCACTTGAAAACATGATAAATAAATGATGAAATTTACAAATCAGACTTAGGGGCTGTGTCATTTTTGCCCATCACTAAGTCTAACAATTTCAGGACTCAAAATATAACTGACTATTTTAGCATTATCTTCTAGAATAGACTTCGACTCCCTCTGCTGTAATCATTTTATTTTTTAAATGCTACCAGGAATGGAGATATTACTTTGTCAGTAAACAAGGCAGATATGACTCAAAGTACACTCAGTGAGCAATAGGAGTTAATTTTGCAAAGCCATTTTTAACGGCTCTTTTACATTACATAGTTACTGTCAGATAGCCAAGTGGAGAGACATCATTAAACCCATGACATTCCAATTATTTGTTAAAATTAAGCTTACAACCAGTATTTTGTAGCATGCACAACTTCCTCAGCATCAAATCAGTCTGTTTCAATTTATCAATAATTTTCAAGCTACAGAAGTGTGTCAGAGGTGAGTCTGGCCTCCTTCCTGAAATCATGAGGAGTTTCTGTGCTCCTGCAGGAACAGGACATGTAGCACACTTTACCCAATACACTCCAAATGAGTGTCCTCTCTTGTTCTGGGGAATATAGATCTAAATGGCTCAAGATCCAGGGTTGAGCCTGGTGTGAGAGGAAGGATATCACCACTAATTTGACTTGTGCCCTCTATTGTAGAACACAAAAATAGGCATTTAGAGGATGTAAAATTTGAGTCACCTCAATGTTCACGACATCATTAAAAATCAAAGGGGTGCCTCTCATACACCTTAACACTTTCCACAGAAACAAAAGAGACCATCACTGAGATTTTCATGGTTTTAATATTAAACAGCAGATCTTGTATGAAAGCCCTTTAAAATGATCTTGTTTAAACAAACACACTGTGGAGATTAGCGGGGTTTAGGTTTTCCATGACTTTTTTCTCAGCTCCCTTTAAAGAGGCCAAGTAGGATGTTGCTCCTCATGTTCAGCACCAGAGCTGAGAGCCAGCAGTGCAGAGTATTCCAGCCAAAGGTGCAAGTACAAAGCACTGCAGGATGACAAGCTTGTTGGAACTATCCAATAACAACAATGATGTATTTTACTGCCAGTGAAAAGCATTTCTATGAAAGAGTTCTTTAGTTCCAAGTACAGTTCATCAATAAACTTCTAGAACATAATTTTTTCCTACAGAAAATGTTTCTTTAAAAAAACCCAAAATGTTACAAAGAAAAGTAATTATTCCCTAACAATTGAAAAAAGCATTTTTCCAAATGTTTCCACTGTAATATTATTGTACATATTATATTACTCTATTAATCTCTTTGTATTGATTAGACTCCAGTCTAATCAATACAGAGTGATCTGACAGGTCTATAATATTTCAATTTTTTAAAATGTGATTTTAAATGTTAGTCCCTATTTAATATAAAAACAAATTTCCAAATATCAGAATTTCCAGTGGATAGAAATCTGTTGTTCAACCTAGTTCTAAAACCCAGTTGTTACAGAACAATGAAATGTACACAAGTAGGATGTTCTTCTAAAAGAGCAAACTCACTTATAAGTAACTCCAGTTTCTATCATACACTCATAAGTAACTCCAGTTTCTATCATACACTCTCCTTCCTTATTCACCTGGCTGTTACAGACATTAAAAGGTAGGAAAAAGAAAGGATTGCCTTCCTTTGTGCACTGCATCACAAGGTTAGTATTCCTGACCTGATGGCAGGGGTTTTTCTGGCCTCTCAGGAACCACTGGTGACTGGGAATAGAGTCAAAGATGAACTACTAACTGATTTTGCTGTGTGAATAGGGACTAAATAGATTACTTCTTCCAAATTCCCTTCCAAATCCAGAGGAATGATAGTGAAGGCTTTTATCAGCTATTAAGATTTTCTTGCCCAAACCCTGACAACTCTGAAGAAGCACCATATCTGATTTGCAGGATGTCCTAAGGCTGAGCAGTTTATCACATTTTGTTAGCTCTGCTGCAGGTCCCTTCTCACCAAGGAAGACAAGAAAATCCATAAAGTTCATGACAAGTTCAGACATCACAAACAGTGGTAAAATTGATGGGGGAAAAGAGTCAGCATGATGAATAGGCTGGTACTGAACAGCAAGTGACAGATCTGCATGTGGAAGAGTGGCAGGACAGGGAGACACCTCCTTCCCAGCAGATGGATAGAGATTGTCAATAATTTTCAGGAAGTAAAAAGAAGCAACTAATACAAAATACACAACAGTGGAAGTAATTTCTGGATCACAAGCACATCTATTCTTCTGCATGCTGGTAGTGCAGCAGTGGAAATCTTACCTGTGTGTTGAAGACCATCAGCACTGGGCAAACATAGAGGAGTGCCACAAATGGATGTGAGCAGTGCTGATTCAGATTGGAACTGGTGTGAGTTTGTTAGCAATGACATTCCTTCATTCTCTCATTCCTCATTCTTCAGGTCCCTAACAAGCTCCTTGGCAGACAACCACATTTCCCCACTTATGCAGAGTTGTGTAGAGCCAAAGCTTGGATGGGAGGCACCCAAAGAACAAACTGATTGCATGAACAGGTGTAGGACATATTCCTATTTAACCTAGACAAATATTGTAAGGCACATTAGCTGTCTTGAACAGTCATAAACAGAGGCCTAACCATCCTTAGTAATTAAATATCCCATAGTGCTTTTCAAGAATCTTAGTAAATTTTTTACTCAGTAATTACATTCTCTATCCCTAAAGCTCCCTCTGCAAGATCACTTAGATAAAGTATTCTTCATTTCCTCTCCTAAAAACCACGTAGTGATGGTAAGCAGCTGCTGTCCTCTACCTCAGAGGTGGATGCTTTTTAGTGGAAAGCACAGTAAGGTCTCTATTACAGAATCACAGAATGATTCTGATAATGGCAGATAACCCTAGAAACACCACCAAACATGTTCCACACAGCTAGCTGCAAGGTTTCCATGGTTAATGGGCACAGGGTGCTCCACAACCCTCAAATGAAAACCACTATGAACATGCAGAATGCGCTGACTTCTGTTTAACCTCTCCAGTCATGTCTGTAAGTCTACAGAAGCTGTTAGACTGACTTTATGCTACTTGAACACCTGCTGCAAACTTCTTTAACAAGTAGCAAGCACACCCCCCTGCTTCTACCTATGCTAGGGAACTTCTCTCCTTGTGTGTTCATTTGTTGCAGGAGTTTAAAACACTAAACATTTTCTTGCAATAAATGTTTGCTATCAGGCTCTGAATTCCAGGTCTCACTCATAGCTTTGCAAGTGCAAGGGATGAGGGTGATGAGGCCTGTGCAGGCACTGGTGCAAAACACTGACTCAACAGTTAGAGAGCACGTTGCCTGAGCTGCAAGTACAAACCAGGACAAGCCTCACACACAATCAATTGTGCAGTTGTGCTGGGTTTGGCTGAGACAGAGTGGGGGTTTTTCACAGTAGCTAGTTGGGAACTGTGTTTTGATTTGTGCTAAAAACAGTGGGCAGCTGGTATGGAACATCCCTTGGGTCAGCTGGGGTCAGCTGTCCCAACTTCCTGTACCCCTGCAGCCTCCTTGCTGGTGGGGTGAGAGGCAGAAAAGGCCTTGGCCCTGTGTAAGCTCTGCTCCGCTACTGCTAAAATCTCTCTGTATTACCAACACTGTCTGCAGCACAAATCCAAAACACAGCCCACACCAGCTGCTATGGAGAAGCCAACAGAGCCAAGCAATAAGGTCCTCACTCCTTTTCTTCACCGTCCCGCCAATCCCTCTCCTGTCAGGAAGTTTGAAGAGAAGGACAGGTCACCCATCATTACTTAAATAGTCACCACAAACAGCCTAGTCCCACAGCTGTGTATCAAACAAGGAGATTTCTAGAAAAGCATAATGTTTGGAGGCCACAGCAGTTTGGCCCAAATAGGTGCTCTGACAGCATAGGTTACTAACTCTATTTTCCTGTCTGAGTTGGCACTGGACTCTATTGGCTTGCACTGTGTTTTCTTCTCAAGGAAAAGCTTTGTAAAAACTGTTCGAGCTTCACTGAGACATGTTAAAGAATTAATTACAAAGTAAAGCTGAAGGAGAAAATTAATTTTGGAAACACAAGAGGTTACTTTTCTTTTCCTCCCTTTTCTGGAAGTGGGGGAGGAAAGCAGTTATTTTCATCTTCATGCTGGGGGCAGGAGTTGGGAGCTGTCCAGTCGATAACCTGGCCATCAGAACAAGGTTTGTAATTAAAAGGTCAGTGACCTGGAAAGCTGGGGCCTCACTCTCAGGGCTTCTCAGTAATGACGGCGCTATTAAATTAAGACTGTTATGAAATCAATGCTAAAAAAGCTTTCATGGTAACGAGATTCCATTCAAGGACATGCAAACTGCCTCATGAAATGGACTTAAATTATAAAAAAAGAAAAGTAATGAAAGAGGGTTAAATTGAAATCTGCTGAAGAATTTGCTTTCTTTAAAGCCCTCCAGCAGTGGGCTGTGCCCCCTTCCCTCAGGTCCTCAAGGTGATCCATTTGGGCTTCTTTGGAAAAGGAGAAAAGACAGGAGTCCAACTTCCAAAAACACAGACTACAGAAAGAAGAAGAAAATTCAGTCAGTTTTCTACTGGAGATTCTGGGGCTGACACCATTTGTTTCCAGAGAATCAAGTGGTTTAGAGCTCCAACTGCCAAGGGGCATGTAGAATTTTTTCATCTCTTCAGAAATCACCACAGTCTGGCATCTTGACACCAGCAAAATTTTCTGGAACTCGGATGCACTGCACAAAAACCTTCTGGGTGGACATTCTCCCAACATAACTCAACAATTATACATTAACTTGCTCTAATGCACTTCTGTTCTCCCATCACCATTATTTCTGAGCTCCTCGTGCTTTTGTCTGTTCCCACAATCCCACTCTGGGAAGGCATTACTGGACTCGTTTTACTGATGAAGAGAGCAAGCCACTAAGAAAACAGTTCTTCATCCCAGATGACACAACCAGTCTGTAACCTGACAGTTGTTCCCTTCCCTGCCCCAAAAGGCAGCACCCTGAAAACAGAGCTCCCCATGTGCAGTGCACTTCCTCCCCCTTCCTGTGCCTTGCCAGAAGTCAGAGATCCAGAGCACACAAAATTAACAGGCCACATGGGCTCCCGGCTGGGTAAGTGAGCAGTACAGGACATCTGAGGCACAACAGTGAGATGACAGACACATTTCCACAAGGGCTTAAGCCCCACATGCTGTCTAATTACTCCCAAGGCGCCGCTGATTCTGTGGCATGTCATCAGCAGAATCAGCGAGTTGGACAAAAAACAAACAGCATCTTTTTTTCCTTTCTTTTCTTTCAGATACTCTGAGGGGAAACAGCTGTTTTTTCCCTTCATCTGAAGAAGTTCATGATAAAAAGGAGGAAATGTCATAAATTACACAAAATGCCAGTGTAAGCTTCAAAGAAAATGATAAATGATTCTAATAACTTCATGTTTCTCATTAATGCCTCTGTATATGGGAGTTTAAAAGTGCTTAAGACAACAGAGAAATCTCATCCAACTTTTGAAAGCCTTTTTACAAATCCAGGACACCCTCACTCTCCCAACTGTCAACACGATCACCCCATGTGCCAGAGAGAGCAGTTCAGCACCCCCTGACCTGCATGGAACCAGAAACCCTCCCCTGCTTTCAGCCTCTGCAGCTGCTGTTTCACCACAAACCAAACCCTGTCCAGCTGATGATCCTGCAGAAACTTGCATTTCTCACCATGCTGAAATAGATTAAACCAAATCCAGTTCCTATACTAAATACTAAATAATAGTAAAAGGAAATAAAATTTGAATGGCTTTTTTTCAGAAAGAGATTCTTATAGAGAAAGAAGAAAAAATTCTAATTCAAGGTGGAACCACCTCTGCAAGTCTCAGAAGTGGCATTTCTTAGGCAAAGTCAGGACTGCAGGACCTTTCTGACTGGCAGTGAGGACTTCTCCATCAGACAGCCTAAACTGGGGATGACCATTATCTTTGGGAATCACAGGGGCTGTGTATCAGAGAACAGGGGGCACAGCCCACCAAGCCCTGTAATGCCTCATCTCCTCGGGACCAAACCAGCCACGACAGCAGCATTTCAGGAACTGCCTCCATCTGCTAAAGCACAGAGGTCCCACTCCAGTGTGAACCTTCTGCTCTCAAGCACTGAACCCAGGTCAGACTCCAGATACACATGCTTCCAGTGACTGCTGGGTACAGGCACTACTGGACCCTGCTCCTTCCTATCTCCTACTGTTTTCAAACAAACAATTAGCACAAAGGGAAGGAGGGCTAATTAACAAACAGGAACAAACAAACAGTTCTACTAAACCATTTCAGCTCTTTAGTAATTATTAGCCAAGTAATTCATAAGAAGTATTAGTCGGGCCACAGTTTCTCTGTGCCTCCAACTCCCCACCCTTTCTCTTCTCCCAGTCAGGGATTTATTAAAATTAAACAGATTAGATGGAGCTCCTGATACTAAAAACTGTTCAGCAAAGCCTGCGGTGGGGAAGTGCAGAGCAAACACCAGAGACATTTGTCTCTAAATTGCTCTAAATACCTTCTGCAAATGAAATTCTAACCCAGCTGTGTTGAGAGAGAAAATGAGGAATAACTGGTCATTGTCAGCACAGAAGAAGATCAGGCAGTTATAATATTGCACGATATACTGGGGGCTAAGGATCTCTCGGCAACAATAGATTTTGTATCAGGTTACCCCGGGTAATCAGCACAGCTTTTAGGCTCAGCTTTCCCTTGCTTCATTGCTTCGATGATAGAGTTGAAATCCCCAAGCTTTTATGATTAATTACTCCCCGTAGGTCCACATATTTCAAGGAAAAACTCATGGAGCACAGCGACCAACAGGCTCCAAATTTTAATGTCATCCTGATGGCAGGGCAGTGCAAGCAACATACCTATGCAATTGGAATGTTCTGTTAATTGGCACTAGGACAAGCAGTGAGAGGAGCACACTCAAAATGATGTGAACTACTTGTCATGATATCATTGCCAAAACACAAGGCTGCCATTCCCTTCTAGGTCCTTTGCTGTTTGAGATGAGCAAAGTGGTGTATATCCTTGAACTCTTCATCTCATGACATCAGGTCTCAGGCGTCTCAACAAACAGTTCATAACTCCAAACAAAACAATGTATATTTCATAGGCTCCCCTACTTTTCAAAAAGTCATGATCTTTCGCTCTAGAATTTGATGTACCCTGAAGTACTTGTGACCTCAGTGTCTAAGTGGGTCACTCCCCTCTGAAGTCTGGAGTTTGTATTTTCGGTATCATTTCAACACTTAAAGTGCTCCAGTGTGCATGTAATTAACTCCAAGTTAAAACTGTCCTTATTATTTACATCTTGTGGTAAGGATCTAAGCAATATGGTCCCAGGGGAGCAGCAAAATATGGAGCAAACTTCACCTGAAATGCACTGCAAGTTGCAGAATAAAAACTTTAGAAATAGAAAAGGAACAAAAGATAGTTCCACTATGAGTCAGAAAGTAAAATAAATTCTCAGTAGGCAATGGCTGAAGTATGTTCTATCTGACTAAGACGATATAGGATTTGTCAGGATCTGTTCTATCTGTGCTATAGAAAAGGGCTAAACTCAGTCAGTAGTTTACCATTTCAGCCTGAAAGTCAGGTTGACCCCAAGCTTGACCTTAGCCTGACCTTGTTTACTTTCACCGTGTCCTTTGCCCTTCACTGTTCTCTCTGGCTCTCTTCGGAAACATTTGACCTTTTCACCCACAAGTTGGCCATTCTAAAGCCAGTGTCAGTAAGGCTAGAACTGACCAGCCAGTCCACAACTCTGAGCTGTCCTCATTGCAGGAAAGATATGATAGCAGTTAACCCCAAAACGCCCCATGTGTCTTTTGTAATCTTCAACTTCACATCTGGTGCCAATATTGCTCTAGTCAGTTGGAAAGAGACTGATACTTCTTCAAAACTTCAAATCCCTTTTTTGAGGCAGATTACTTGCTTTGTCTCTAAGATTTAATTTTCCACAGTAATACATTTTGGCCTTACACTAACTCAAGGTCCCTCATTATCACCGAGATCACAAACTTAAGAGTGCGTACCTTTTTTCTTCAGGAATGCTCTTCTGGTTGCAAGAGGACTTTGGCGGACCCGTGGATTCTGTAAAAACTTCACTGCTGTCACAATCTGAGGAGGGTAGGAGGATTGGAGAAAAATAAGAGAGAAAAGACCCAAGTTAGGAATGGTCAAACCCCTATGACACAGTATGCATTCTGAACTGCAAGGTAAGGCATCGCATCCATCACATGGAGATGGTCTGGAGCCAACACTGAGCCAGCCTTCAGATCTGATCAGACAGCACAGTTATGGTGTTTCAACCTATGAGTTGTTGTTGAATTACTCTTGGAGCACATCAACCTGTACCAAAGACCTCATTAAGGTTCTTAGGGGGCTCTGTTATTTCTATTGTGATCTTCTTACCTAGGTTGGCTCTTACAGTTAAGGGCAACCTTGAGTCAATGCATGTGATCTGTAAGAGTTGACTTACTGTAAGAATGTTTCCTTTCTATCTGACTTAAACCTCCCTGGGAATTCTAAGAGATTAAGGCCTTTTCTGCCATCATTCTCATTTACTGAAAGCAATAAATAAACCTCAGCTTGTCATGACTAGAAAAGAAACAACTTCACATCTTTTGGATCCCGTAACAAAAATATCAAAAAAGTCACTTTTAGTGACATAAATGGGTAGTCGAGTCATTAAATTTAAGTTCCACACCAGCAAAACCCACAGATTACTTTTGTCTACACTGACTTCTACATCCTTTTTGAAGATGCCAGAGAACCTAAAACAGAGCACTTAGGCAAACAAAGGGTAAAGTGTGGGGAAATACTCAATGACATCAACAGCAACAGCACTGGATTTTTGTATTTCCACTGAGTGCCAGTGAAAGATATTTTTTTTCTTCAAATGGCAGTTCCACTTTCCACATCCTCTCCCATAGTGTTACACACGTTATTACATGTTGCTGTACCAGTGATTCATTCTGCTCTGATATAAAGACATCTGTTCCCAGTGCGGAATGGGGAGGACTGATGTGCTAACAGCACTCAGGTGATGGACACAATCATGGGAACTACTGGAAGACATTACTTCCCTCCTCCAGAGCTGAAAATAACCATCCTAATATGCTACATCGACATTAGGCAGGGCTTGAAGAGTTTATCTTAACACACAGTTTCTGGAATTCAGTTCCAAAAAGGTTTCCCAAACTTTCACAGCAGGGAAAGAAGGGAAAATACAGCACCACTCCTGGAATCACTAAGTTTCACTTTGTGTTTGAATCAAATGCTTCGAATATGCATTTCTGGTCAGAGAGCAAAGTTCTGATGGGTTTAATGGCACTTTCAATGTACTCCTCAGTGCATTCCATCAATGTTTTTTTTCTTTTAAATTGCATCTCTTATTTCTTTAAATACATTAATCAGGCTAGTGTAGGCAAAACGGATCCATTGGACAATGCAATAAACATGAATTATCATCTATCCAACATGCATAATGGCTTAAAAATACATAATAGCAGGTGTAGTTTAAATGATTAGTTATTACACCTGTGGTGGGTCTGATTCAATTGGGGAAAATCATCTTTAATAGGTTAAAAGGTTTAGATCACCAGGCTTCCCTTAAAGTGGCTGTAGAGAGGGTATGATGGAGTACGCTGTCATTACTAATTCATTTAAGAAAAACATGGGGGATACAGCAAAGAACAGCATAAACGAGCGAATCCAATTTAAACATCAGGTAAAGCAGAAAACACCTTTTAAAAAAGCATGATAAATGAATTTGGAAGGGAGATGAAATTGACAGATTTATTTTAACGGGAATTTGACAAAGTCCCAGCACACTTCCAAGTTGGGAGGATGAAATGAATGGGGTATTTTTAATTCTTTTCCTTTTCTTATTTTCCTGCGTTTTTTTCCTTAAGTTTACATTTGGTAATTTTGAACCATAAAATACTAGAGCAAAACACCCCACATAAAGTACACTTGGGCTTCATTTATGTGCACTTGATCTGTCTCCAGCTGAAATGCAGGTGACAGGCAAATCAGAGATTTAAACTGTGCTGATATTGCTGTGCCAGATGCAGAAATGTAAAGCGCCCAAACTAATAACCTTAAGATAATATGCTGAATAAGAAAGATGCCCAAATGAGCAGACCAACAGACATGGGAACATATCAACACCACTTTCCTTCTAGCAGTAATAACTTGTGTCTTCAGAAGCTCAACACTCCCTCCCACACTCAGTGAGCCAGAGACATGAACGGCCTGCAGACCTGCAGTTCTGCAAGCTCTTACATTTCATTATCAATTTTTAAGCATTAAAAAAACTTGATAGAAATAAGCAGTATTTCTCATTGTGCTATTTCAATCACAACCATGTGAACATTTCATTGATTCTAACCCTTTACTAAAACTTATTTTTGCCTTGTAAAAATGTAAACATTTCAGTAGTAAATTTCACTCCAAAATAAACTTCTATTTTATCTCTCCCCTGCACCACTTCCTCCATTATTCACAACCTTTTTAATCTTAAAACAAAATAAAATTACAAGCAACAACAAACTCCATAAAAAAAAAATCCTAGGCATGTATTCCTCCTCCCAGTAATCCCATGTTTCTCATATTTGTGTATGCATTTGCATCTGAACATTCCTCCTATAGGCTAAACTAAAACATCTTCATTTTTATAATCCATCTCGTATACATGAGCAACTTACAAAGCAATTTTGAACATGTCAAAATGCCAATATTTTCAACAAACATACACAAGAACTTCCCTACCTTCTATGGATCATTTTCTTTGCACAAACAAGGGCAACTGCAGTCCATAATTTAAACAACAGAAAAAGGAGCAGGAAGATGAGAAGACTTGCAGTCCTGTGTATAGCCAAAAAAATCATGTGGCAAATAGCACTCTGACTCAGCTGCTAACATTGTTCCATACTATTTCTGTAGCATTTGTAATACTTATCCAAATTTTTATGGTATTAGGACACTGCCAAATAATGAGCATTGTATCACTGCTCTGATTCTTGGATTGGCAGCACGCACCACCCAGCACACTGGCTGTATCCAGTGTGGGTCAGGTACATTATTTCTATTAAAGAAAAATAGTGTATTTGGCTTTCAGAACCCAGTCAATTCCATAAACTTGCTTTTCCACCACCACCTCTCCTGCAGTGACATGATCCACAAAGGCATCTCTCTGACTAAGTGGAGATGGGTGGAATCCTGCAGCAGGTCTTGTCCCACAGTTTGATTTTCCAATTAAAAGATGAATGTCACTATTCATAGATTATATTTGCAACTGGCCAAATTACATAAATTCAGGCCAAATATTCTGCTTCAATGTCAAAGATATAAAATGGAGACGGGAACTTTATTGCAGATGTTGTGGGAGTGCAGCAGGCTGGTGAAATTCTGGGCCAAAGCACAGCACTTGGACGTTACAGCCAAGGACCCTCATTTCTAATTTCCCTCCCTTTTGTGTTAATGGCAAAGATAAAGACAAGCCTTATTTCTTATTGTGCTCAAAGCTGCAGGGTTTCCAATAAAGCAATCTAAATGACTTTATCAGTTATTAGCATTAGAAAAATAAACCATGAAATTTAAAATACTGTGGCAAATGTCTATTTTCTACCATCTAAAAAAAAAAAAAAAAGAAAAAAGAAAAAGCCAACAAACAAAAACCAAACAACCAAACCCAATCAATTCACACAAATGTAAAAGAAAATCATCTTCATCAATAAAAGTTCCAGAGGATTTGGTAAGAGAGTTCCACGTGGAAAACAGACTCAAAAGCCACCAGAAGTGCAGCCCATAAGAGCTCTAATAGATTTCCTAATACTGGGAACCCTCTGCAGGTTATTACTAAACAGCATTTGTTGATAGAGTGAGACTTTGAGATGACCTGTGATGTAAAGGTTGGGTCTGAATTATACGTTGCAAGGGATGGTATTTTGTCTTTCTGAGTGGATCTGTATCTGTTTAAATGCAACACTTCTTTTCATTAAGCAGAGGCGGCCCAGGCCATGAACTATGCACAGACAGTTTACATTACATGTGCGGAAGCAATCAACACTGGCAATATACATGATGTATGTAAAAGAAGTTGGGATTAATTTTTTTCCAGTGTATTAAAAAATAATAATATGGCAGTATCAACAAACACTCAACCTATTTCAGCCAGAGCAGAAGGCCACAGCTATAGGGCAAATGGAACTGATCAATATATTAGCCTACAGCAACACCCCCTCAGTGTACGGCTGTATGTTTGCAAGGCTTGGAAGATTAAATTGTCTGTGAAAGGTTTCTGCACTCCTACTCTAAAGGAGATACCCAGAATCCTGTTAACAAGCATCAGGCTAAAGCCAACTTACGTTTTAACAAGGGCTGACTTAAAAGCCTGGCACGGCGGCGAACAAGAAAACCCCTTCCAACAGAAATGCCGTGTTTCAGTAAGAAATCAGTGCCCTGCCAGGACTAACTTGACAAATATGGTTATCGGTGGCACACGGAAATAGTTGCAAAGCAGCTGTTAATCAGAGAAACACATCATAGAACGCTGATGCCAGCACTCGGAAAAAATGCAAGGGGCTAATTATGAAGCCATATATCTCGGTAAGGAGGCAGCGCTGCCGCCCAGCCGGGCCTGGGACACCTCGCCAGCCTCCCCTCCTGCACCAGCCGTGGCCCAGCTCCACCATCGGCACCCAGAACTCCGGCAAAATCCGGGGCTGTAAAGGAATTATCTGCCCGTCAGGCAGGGGACGGGGAGCGCTTTAAAGCTCCGGCGATTTCATTGAGATTTGCATGAAAACACGCAGAACCCCAGGAATTATTTCAGTTGAGGGAGAACCGACAAATCTGGAAAGTCTGGCGCATCTCAAAGTTGGATGGAGAAAAGTTTAAAAACGCAGTAACAACAATAACAAAGCCCTCACGTCAAACAGCAAGCGGGAAAAAAATACAATTTAAAGCAAGATTCACAGGAGGGAGGAGAGCAAGATTCACAGGAACAAAGGCGAGGAAGAAACAGGCTTTGAACCATATCTGAGAGTAAGGACCTGGAACTAGGAGAATACAGAGCAGCAAAAAGGGGGGGTAAAAAAAGATAAAAAATGGTAATACAAGATAAAAAAGGGAAAATCCCAAGTGCTGGGCACTCGGACTGCGGGTGACACAGAACTCAGGCACCCCCGGGAGGGGTGAGGGAGCTGTCCCTGCTGTCCTGCCCAGACAAGGAGGCTCTGCAGGGACATCAGCACTCTCCGAGCTACCTGAGGCTGCAGCCTGGTGGAATTGGGGCTCTTCTCCCACAGAAAGCGACAGGACAGAGCACACAGCCTGGAGCTGTGCCAGGGGAGGGCTGGGCTGGACATTAGGACGAATTTCTCCACAGAGAGGGTGACTGTCCGGGGCAGTGGTGGAGTCTCCGTCCCCGAGGGTGTTCCAGGAGCGCCTCAGCACCACGGCCCGGCTGACAGGGCGCTGTTGGGTTGGACTCCATGGACTCCATGGTCACAGGGCTCCTTTCTTCCTTCTGCTTCTGTGATTCCATGGGGGTGAAGCCCTGCGGCTCCCTCAGGCTCCCTCACAGTCCTTCATTCCCCTCATTCCCCCCTCACTCACACCCCTCATTCCCCTCACACCCCTCACACTCATTCCTGCCACTCTCCCCTCATTCCCCACACTCACACCCCTCACACACTCACACCCCTCAATTCCC
>JAWWEE010000052.1:6887537-6915711 GCA_035221455.1 Xenops minutus | reverse complement strand
CACCCCCCTCCCCCCCCTCACGCACTCACTCCCCCCACCCCTCACGCACTCCCCACACCCGTCACTCACACCCCTCACTCCCTCCCTCTCCCCTCCCTCCCCTCCCTCCCCTCTCCCCTCCGCCGCCCCTCCCGCAGACCCCCAGCGCCCCCTGCCGGAGCCGCCGCCCCGCGCGCCGACAGAGCCCCAAATTAAGTGTTTTCACTCAGTGGAAATGAAATGTTTTGCAAGATGAAACAGAAAGAAAATTGAGGTTTTAGGTAATTACTAGTTGGCATTTACATATCACAGGCTGGTTCAACACCTATTCATTTTCCTCTTTTATTTTCAATTTTTTAAAATTGCTCATTAAAACGAACACATGACAGGGACGGGGGGGAACAAAATTGCTCTTCCTCTTTTTCCTGAGGACTACAAAATCCAGATCTACTTTAAATACATTTATCTATAATTATCACATACAAAAAAGCCTCACTTAATTTACATGAATAGGGTGACCAAAAAAAAAAAAATTAAAAAAAAAATTCTAAAAGCCAAGAAAAACCCCCATGTGAGCTGTCAGCGTGTTGTGCCTGCAGAGCACCAGGGCCAGGCTGGAGCGAGCGGCTCGGCTTCCCTGGGTACTGCCACCCCAGTACCTGCCACCCCAGTGCCAGTAACCCCAGTGCCCCCAGTACCTGCCATCCCAGTACCAGTAACCCCAGTGCCCCCAGTACCTGCCATTCCAGTACCAGTCACCTCAGTGCCAGTCATCCCAGTGCCAAGTCATCCCAGTGCCTGCCGTCCCAGTACCAGTCATCCCAGTGCCCCCAGTGCCTGCCACCCCAGTACCAGTCACCCCAGCGCCGGTCATCCCAGTGCCTGCCATCCCAGTGCCCCCAGTGCCTGCCACCCCAGTGCCTGCCATCCCAGTACCAGTCATCCCAGTGCCCCCAGTGCCTGCCATCCCAGCACTAGCCATCCAGTCCCAGCCACCCCAGCGCTGCCCCACTCGTGTTCCCAGCACAGAGGACGGGCCCAGGCAGTGCCCGTGCCCGAGGTCTTTGTCCCACAGCCCCCACACCTCCTCTCCACCTCCCTCCCCATTCCCAGGACCCCTCTCTGCAGCCCCGACCACAGCACAGCTTCTCCCGTCACATCCCCTTTGTTCACTTAAACACCTCTGTCCTGTGCAAAGCCCCTAATTTTCCTGCACCCTTCAGCTTTTTTTAATTTTAACCTTGTGAAAGTCTTGTTTAACCCCACAATGCATTGTAGGATACAATTTGTATGAAAAATGCTTTATAAAATAAAGTTTTATTGTATCATATGTTAAGGACATAAACCATCCCGGATAGAAGTGTACAGGAGCTGACATGATAGACTAATATATTTTAAGGTCTATTGTGTAAATATGTATTTAGGGAATTCTAAGGCATGGTATTATTGACCCAAGTCTCTCTTAAAACACATTGATATATGGAGTAAAGGCCCTTCTGAAAAGTAGCAACTTTGTCTGTGTAGTAGGCACCTTTCAAAGTGAAATATCTCTGTCATCTTCAGTTTTTTATAATTTGATTGAAAACATAGTGGACATCTTGACAAAACTCCTGTCTTTTTAAGAGGAATAATATTCAAGTTAAACTTAGATGCATATAACTAAAAAGAACCAGAAACTTTTACACATTCATTAAAAGAAACGTACAATAGCTATTTTTATTTGCAGAGAAAATGTGCTAGCTATGTATTTTTTTTATTTCAGAAAGAAATACACCTCCAAATGAGACTTCATAACATCAGGTTTAACACAATAAAAACTGTTGCGAAGAAGTGATAAATGCCAGAAAAACATCTTACAAGAAATATGAGCAGAAGAGCAAACTAAATGTATTAAACTGATAATGCAGCCATAATAAATTTAACCAGTGAGCAGCAGGAACCTTTCTTCTAGAGTTCAAACATTTTAACTTTTTATTGAAATTTTCCCTTTCAGAGGGAAAATAACCTTTAAGAATCTCCTTCTTGCACTTGTGCCCGCGCTGAGGTTGCAGCCCCAGAAGAACCAAAGAAGGAATTGCAGCGGGCTGAGCGGGGTGGGGTGTGGGGGAAACGCCTGCAATCCAAGTGGCAGCAAAGAATTGGAGGGTCTGTCCACACAGAAGTGGCATTAACCTCGGTGCTGGAGGCAGGGCATCCCTGTGGGTAACCCCGGGACCAGCAGCTCAGGGTCTGCTGCTCCAGGTAAGGTACCTGCCTCCCAGAGGGGGCGAAGCCACCGTGCCCTGACCACTCTGCTTCCACAGGACCCCAGGACCGTGCCAGGCAGAAGGTCAAAGCTCAAAACTTCATCAAGAGAACCTGGCTTTTATAACTTTTCATGACCCAACTTACACATCCTGCTTCTCCCTTCTTGCAGGAGGAAGCCTAGGGATCACTGGGGCTCTGCGTGCTGTAAAATTAATGCAAGTGTCAAGCTGTTGAGCTGAATCACTCCCCGGGAATGTCATGACTCAGTGTCCAAGATGCTCACCCGGCAGAGCTAAGCCCAGTGCCTGGCTCCAGCACTGCAGAACTGCAGGGTCCAGCTCCAGAGGAGAGCACCTCAGGCTCACCTTCCCCCTCCCCTCTCCACATCACCAGGACTGCAGGGCTCAAACACAGCAGCTCTCCCAAGGAATCCCTTTTACCCTCTCACCTTCACACTCGGACAAAGGAAAAACCAACCAAGCTGTAACTGATTACACTGTCATTCTTTTAACTACAGGGCAGGCAAGGACTGCTGGAGGTTCATTCACACGCCAGGGAGCTGGAGGATGAGGTAAGGATAGGAAGTCCGTGTCACACCTAACAATTGGGCCTGAGTACTCAAAACCACTATGGAACTGAGTGCAGAAGGCTGAATCAATCAGAGATGCACCAGAACAGGAGCCCTGCTCACACTTACTGAGATGCTTCCAAGCCCACAGTCAAGGGACTGGAAAATACCAGTGACAGAGTGGTTTAGATTTAGTGCAAGAGCACTGAAAGTGGAACCCATCTGTGGAAGATGCTACGAAGTTGTTTTAGACTGAAAAGACTCCAATGGACAAGTAAACCCACCAAGTTCATTCCTTGAATCTGCTATTTCAAGAACCCCATTTCACGGAATTTTTAATACAAAGGAAACGTAGATTAGAAAATGAGTGTTTTCCTTTCAGCAGTAACCCCTAAATACTTAGGGGTAAAGTCAGAGGGCTGTGATGGCATTATGACAGAATAAATAAGGTACTGGAGGAAACTGTTTGGACCACCAGAATCTAAGAAACAAAAGGTTTCATGTTGGAAACATGAAAGAAGCTGGAAATTGTGACAGATGCACAATAAATCATGCAAAACACAGCAGTTGGAAAGAAATAGCAAAAGGAGAAGAACTTAAACCAATGGAAGATCTTTTTGTAAATTTAGTACTTTCCTCAGAGCTCTCTGAGACCAGAATGGTCCTTTTCCTTTGCATTTGCACAGTGCCTGGTGTCGGTCTGCAACTGGCCTGCTCGACATTTATTACAACACAAATAATAATAAAGACTGAGCAGACCATGCACTTTGTTCCTGCTGTTAATTGCCCCATTAAGGGAAAAACAAGGTAAGGGGCAAGAAAGCTGATTGGCCAGAGCTGCCTGGTCTGTGGGGACTGCAAGTGGAATAATTTTACAGCTCCAAAAGCAGCTGCGTCCCTTGGCTTTGTCCAGTGCCCAGCAGAGAGGAGCCCACACCACCCAGTTCCTCCCTCACAGGGAGCAACTGGCACCACCAGCCTCAAAAGCAACTCAGCTTCCACATCTACTCTTAGGATGCTTCCTCTGCAGCAGGAGAAACAATAAAAGGGCAAACACGAGGACCAGTCCCACAGTAGCTGCCCAGGCCATAAATACTCTGCCAACAACGGGGCCACCTCATTTCCCCTCGGGTCAGTTTGGTGCTGCTCAGGGATTTACATTCACTGCTTAAAGAAACAAAGCATAGAGGTGTCAGGACAACTTCAGGCTGCTGCTCAAGCAGGACAGCACTGCATGTCCCAAAAAATCCCGTGTGCTCATCACCTACTCCTCCCTCCTGAAACTCTTGAGTAGGATGGCACTGTCCTAAGCTGAGTTAAAATGTCCAAGAGAATCAGTTCTACAGAGAATTACACTGACACCAGGGTGCTTCTCCCTAATTCCTACACAGAAATTCAGGTCCAAAGCAGGAAGGCCTAAAAAAAGCAGAGAAGGTTCAAAATGGCACTTCTACTGGTTTTTATTTTCCTTAAACCTTGGCATAGCCAGCACATGTCAGGGACTATTATAATTATACTCTTTACGTGCTGAAAAATTAATAAACAATTACTCACTTTGGGAAAAAAAAGAAAGCAGCCATTTCCTTGACAAATGCTGCAGAAAGCACCAACAATGTCTCTGAAATCTGGGTCCACAGCAGGGAATTAACACCAAGGGAGGGAGGAATGGCCACTGCTGCTGCAGAGAGCCACGACAGGAAACCCGAGGCTGTAATTCAGTTTTCTCAGGAGTCTGCACCTGATCCACAGGAGCTACAAAGCATTTTTATATCTTTGTAACAGAAAGAAAGGAGATTCAGTCTTTAATGCTGCTTTGGCCAAGTACAGGCTGGTCAATCAATTTCTATTAAGTCACGAGGGCCAAAATTGGGGAAAGTGTTTGAAATGCTCTAGTTTCAATCCTGCTGGGCCAGAAAGGGCTTCCACACTGCCTTCGTGGCTGGAGACCCAGGGTTGCCTCTGCTGTGGTAGGAAGTCAGGCTCACCTTCCCAGGAAACCATGAGAAAGATAAAAATACACACTTCTCTGAACAAAGGAATGAGACAGCAAAAATGTGGGACCTTGATAAATTCTTACAGAAATTTATCCACAGCCTAAATTTGGACTAAAATCTGCCATTCAGTTAGTTCTGCTCTAAGACACTGGCAAGTTCTATATCAACCTCCTCGAGAATACAGAGGGAACTCACGTGCACTTGCACTGAAAGGCTTCCAATATTCTTAAAAAAATCAAATCAAGCTAAATAAATGCTGCATTTCCCTTCTTAAGCAGCCCCACACTGCTTGGTTCTCTCCCCACCTGCAATCAATGGTAACCCAATTCCAGTGCCTTGCAGCTCTGTCTGAGAACTAGTGGAGAGATCAACGCTTTTTATCTTCAGGATTATGGATCACTCCTTGGCTCACTAACACACCCAGCAGCCCATTAGAACCACCACAAAGAGCACCCTGGTCCTCCTCCCACCCCTCTGACTTGAGAAAGCAGCATATAAAACTTCACCCCTTCACGCTGCAGCTCTTGGCCTGCCTGCCTTGTTTCATACTCTAAACACACCAAGATTTATTAACCTTTACAGTAAAAACAAATAAAATGATGATGAAGTAAAACCACAGTGATGTAAGGGCTGCAGCTAGCACCGTTTATCTGGGGAAATCCAATTAGTGCTCAAGTGGCAGAGATACCTGGAAAAGTGCTCACAATCAAATCAAAAAAAGATACAAAAACATTAACCTGATGGCTAAAAACTCCACATTTAAACATTTAAAGTAATAAAGGTGCTTTTATTGAGTATTTTCTATATTTCATTAGGTCCCATATTGATGAGGAGACCTAGAGATGCATTTCCTGGGCTTTTGGATCCTTAGACCAAAAGCTTGACTTTGTTGTTGTTGAAAGACACAAAAAGTGTTTCTTGCTAGAACGGCAAATATCGTTCTGCAGCAGCAACTCCAGCAACAACTGCACATGCAGGAAATGCTGGGCAGCTTCTGAAGATGCTCTTTGATGTGACACATTCATTCTGTACTCACCATGACGTGAGCAGAAAGGTTGGTTGGATTATTTCTGCACATAAGGGTGTCTGGATTTACCTCCCCTGCTGTGCTTTACCAGAAATCCTTCTCTCACAGCCGTGGCCTCGTGTCCCTTGGCTGGGACAGGAACCAACTGGTGAGATGGTTGCTGCAAAGAGACCTTCCCACTGCACACCTTGGCTCAGAAAAGAAGGGGGAATGGCATAACTGAGGGGATTAGTCCAACCCCCAGCAGCACGACCCTCAGATTAGGTCTGACTGCAAGACTTCCAGAAAAAGGACCCAGCACAACGTGCCCCATCTGTCCTGAATCCTGTGACTCTGCTGCTTTTTGTCACCATTAAATTCACTTAAATTCACTAAAAGAGTAATCAGGAGAGTCACTGCCAACGAATAGAAGAGCAAACTCCTGACTATCAACCTCTCTAAAGCACAAAAAGCAGACAGTAATACTTCATACCTTTGGGAACATCTGAGAGGTCCTCACCCACTGGTTTGCCTACAGCAGAACGTCACACGTGCCCCCAGTCCTCCCTTCTCATGCTGCTTCCAGGCTCCAGAGGAGCTGAATGTACACATTCAGAACAGACTGCATTAAATGCAAAATAAAATGCACTTAAATCCCTTTCCAAGGCTGAAAGAAGCAAACCTCCTTGAACGATAGAGAAAAATTAGCTTTGTGGTTTTCCATCTGTTTTTAAAAGTTCAAAAGTCTTTCCTGCCTTTCCAGGGAGAAGATTTCATGATAGATCACTGTCAGGATTTTCATCTGATGCTAACTCTTAGTTTCTTTTTTTTGGGAATATGAATCCACTGCTCAGAAATAAATGTAAGACTTAAGAATATCCTATGAACATTTTGGACTGTCCTGGGTACCAGAAAAATAGTTATTTCCTGACTTTTCTGTTTCCCTGAGCTGCTACTCACACTCACATGCTCTGAAGGGACTGGCCCTACGTGTGGTATTCCCCTTCTGCAGAGAATATTCATGAATTAGCTTTTAGATGCCAAAGACTGCAACTTGTCTTCAGGGAGCAATTTCTATGTCTCTTTAACTTTTGTGCTTGGTATGTAGCAAATTATGAAGAGGAATGTTGTACCTAGAATTTGCAAGCTGAAATATAAAGTGTTTAAAATAAAATATTAAGCAAAAAAACCCCTGTATCAGACAGATTTAACACAGCAACGTTTCGATTCCCCTCCTCTCCACCCCCTGTAACCAACAGGGATGAGCACGGGGTAAGAATCAGTGGTGAGAGACCTCCTGCTCATGTCTGGAGTATAAAGAGTCCTGGTTTATTATTCTGCATTTGCATGTGGCAGCAAATGTGTAAATGTTTTAATAATACAAAAATCCCAATAGAGTGGAGGAGGAGGATATGAAAGAAAGAAATACAAGGACATTTACTTTCTTGAGAGTGAGATAGAAAGGAAAAGAGAGAAGGAAGATGACACGATAAGGGACAAAGCTTTCTGGGGTGTATCTGGAAAAAGCTAAAAGAGAAATCATTAGGAAGCCCATAGTGCATCTACAGTGATACAGTGCGGATCAATTCATTTAACACTGCCCTGTACATTTACAGAAAAGTACTTTTGATATAATAAAGGCTCATAAACACACAGAAATTGGGTTAGACCTGTTTCGAATTCCTGCCAAACAATGGTTCAGAAAAATGAAGCTCTATTTTAATTAGCTCGACTCAAGAGTGATTTGATAACAGCAGATGCTGTCTGGATGCTTTCAGCTTGATGGGCTCCACATACATGAACTTAGGAGTGGCTTTGATGCAATTAGGTATCTCTCTCTCCTGTAACATGTGTTAGGCTCAACCAATGCCTTGTGTCTATTTAACATCTTGAACTAGAAGGATATTACCACTTCTCAGTGTTCTTCTCCAAATGAGAGGAGCTAAAGAGAAGAGAAGCAGCTTATTTGGGGCTTACCCACAGTTCCAACAACCTGAGCACAGAGAGGAACACGCACCAGTACAGTGCCCATAACACAATATTAAGATCTGTTTCTACCGCAAACCACATTTTGTGTCATGTTTGCAGGCTTGCTTAGTCCCAGTCAAAAAACTGCCCTGTCAGCTGCTGCTTCAGTTCATGCCATTTTCTGTAAAAACAAGAGGGACTCAGTAATATTTCCATAGATCCCCCTCCATCCTGTATTCCCAGGAGATCCCCCATACACTCTCTGTTCCATCGGAGTAGCTCCCATTCAGTCATGGTACGACTCACACTCCGTTTCCTTTCAGGCAAGACTTCTATTCCTGGCAATATTTGTGCACTGACATCTTGGAGACTCCTTTGCCGTTCTGGAAGGGATGTGCCCACCTCACTCTGCAGCCAGAAAGCACAGGCATTTGCTAAAGGACACATGCAACATAGGAGCTGTTTAATGCATCAGGGACAAGGCTAATAGGAGGTCTTGATTTGTTAATTATCTGTCAGTTTGTCACAGCTGGGCTGCAAGGAGTGGGTGAGGGGGAATCTTTCTGCTTGGTTCTTTCTCTAAATGCTGAATTAGGCTGTCAAAACCTTCATCCCACCACAAGAAGCTGTGAAAAGAAGAGCCAGACTATCCTTTTCTTCCCCCTTTTCCCAGCAGGATATGCTGCTTCAGATGTCCTACCCTCCCACCATGTCTGCAGAAATGTATATGGCATATAAAAAGTGACCTTCACACCACCACACCACGCCCAGTTTAGTGAAGGGACGTGAGCAGACCTGAGCAGGATAAATCAGAGAGGAAATCCCAGTGCCAGAGGAGCACACAGGAGGCATTTATTCTGTAAGGAGCCCTAAAGTTGCTCCCTGCTTGAATCAGCAGTTTCTGAGCAGGGTTTGGAAGGCAGGAGGCTTGGCCCCTGTGAGAGCAGACAGATAGATGGACACGGCATTACAGAGATAAAAGGTGGAGTAGTGTCAAGGTTCCCTTCCTTCTTACATCTCTGCCCCACATAATCCTCTAAGTAGGGGGAAAAGTTCTGTGAAATGGGATAATGCATGGAATACCCCCATGGAGACAAAGCAAAGCAGAAAGCAGGCTGTGACAGAGCAGCAGAATTTCCCATAAATGCTGTGCCTCCTCCATCCAGCTGAACGTGGCTGTTAAGCCATGGGAGCCTGGGGAGATCCCCACCCCCTGCTCTGTTTGCCCTGCAGGCCACGGCCACAGCATCCCATCGCTCCAGTCCTCCCCTCAACAGGCCCTGGATTATGAAAAATCCCCTGCAGGAGCTTCCCACATCCAAGAGACACACCCCTTCCTACCACCAGCGACGCTGCGCCCTTTCAGGTGTGGGAGGCTGGGGATGTGTTCCTGTGCACGGGGGCACTGCCTGCTCCAGGTGGGAAAACACAGGGATTCGGCCCTGGTTTCGTACGGTGGTCAGAGCTAGGAACTCCCCTGAACTGGAAAAAACGACCATGAGAATTCCTCTGGTCATCGTACCCACTAAAAGGAGCTGTGTCCAGGGACCAGGTGTGTGTGTCACACTGAGGACAGCCAGGGAGCACATGCCTGTGGCCAGCACACAGGTCGGATGCTCAGAGCAATTCCCTTGTGGCCCATCTTCTCCTACCAATAGACAAAACTGGGGCTTTTCACCGTCTGACCTGGAGTCCTCACAACTAACATTTTGTTTTCTAGTGTGATCCACCTGTACAGCACCCCAGCAGTAAGGGCAGAATGAGACCTACAGTTTCTTGACTGATTATTTAGTCCTGAGCACTAAAACTAATGATATGTTTTGCATAGCCAGTCCTACCTCCCCCAGATGGGGTCTACTGAGAAATCCACTGGGGACAAAGTAACTGTCTCTATCTGTCATCAAGTGATGTGAATAAATCCATTTGGGGCAGTATTTGCAGAGCTTGTCCCTGGAAGATAAAATTTGCTAAAGCCCTGCTTCTCAAACTTTATGCAAGCTTGACTCCCTTTTTCAGAAACTCTGTTGTGGTGGCTCATCCCACATTCCTCAGATGAGATGGCAGCAAGCTCCTTCAGGTAAATGAGAGTTACTGGAATAAATGCTACCTCTTGAAACCAGGAGGAACAGAGCTCCTAACAGCAATTACAGGGAGAAAGCTGTTCCCTGGTGAGTGACTTTGTGACTTCCTTTGAAGCTTTCTGCATCCCTTTCAGGGCTCTGACCGAAGTTTGAGAAATGCTGCTCTAAGGAACTTCCCTAAGAAGAGACGTGGCACTGGCAATGACAGTGTGATGACAGGGCACTGTCCCCCACCCCACAGCAGAGCTCAGGAGGGTTTTCCCAGCAGGTCCTGGTGGCCTCAGCCCCTCTGCCCCACAGTGATCCCAACCGGGATGATGCTGGAGATAATGACCCAGCAGCATCGATAATGCAGCCAGGGCAGCAGCCAGCATTAATTATCCCAAACTACCATAGGGCAAGGCCTGTGTCTCTTCAAACATCTGTCTCTCAATCTTCTGGTCTTTAATAAAATCACCCTCCCAGCCATAGGGTGTAGCTGGAATTGTACATACGCATGTGCATGCAAAAACAGAAATGCGTAAGGAGAGATTCAGGTCCTCATTAAAAAATGGAATAAATAAGAATTCACCAAGGAATTCTGCCAGAGTCTGATTTCCAGATCTGGTTCTGCTGCATTCTTGCCCACAGCCTGCAGAGCTCTGGGTGCCTCCCTATCCTTCTCCAGCTGCACCATCCTCTTCAAATTCAGACTTCTTGCACCTATAATTACTAGGTGCCCTGTGCCAGGCTCCTTTAATTAACCAACCCAACTCTTCTCCCTTTGGGATCAGACTAAGCTCTTTTTTATTAGTTCCATCATTAGCTCCATCAGTATCTAGGCCTAAGCAGGATACCTTATACCACTCCAAGAGTGGGGCTGTAGGGTGCAAATGACCTCCAAAGCACCTGCCTGCAGGAGAGGCAAGGAAAGCCAGGCTATGAACCAAGGAGAAGGGGCATGAGGGGTGGAACACCACCTTTCAAATCTAATTACATCAGGAGAAACAACACAGCTCAAAATCCTCAGGAAAATGCCTTGTGTGAGGGGCCCTTTGTGTTCCCCTTAGGTGCTGCTGGAGTGCTGAAGGTGATTCAGTCCAAAGAGGGGCAAAACTTGAATAAACCCCCTTATCTGTCATTACACCAGAGCCAACCTTGTGATTTTCAGGGCTCCAAAAAAGAGCCCAGCATTCCTGGAGAGCACTGTTTCCCCAAGCCTCACTCTCTCCAGCTAACAGTCTTACCAGTTTCCATTCTCTGAAGCTGTTCCACCGAATTTCTGGACAAACTGCAGCCCACACGGCAAAAATAAATGTCCAAACACACCGTGGCCCCTGAGAGCTTCTACACGTACGTGTTGCCACGTGCTGGAGGCAGAAGGGCAGGTGGGGAGCGGAGGAGCTGGGAAGTGTCCTGGGATTTCTGAGGACAGGCGGTCACTCCCGTCGCACAGCCCGAGCTCCCCCGGGACTTCTCTCAAGGAGAAACCAGCCATCGATCCTGGGACACACAACTTCCAGCCCCGTCCCTTATCTCAGAACAGCTTCTGCCACGAATTCCTGAATGCGCTTTAATGTTTAAATTATTAAATGCATTAATGTATTTACATTATTCAAGTCTTATGTGCATTTTTCTAAGATAATTTATGTATAAGAGCTTGAATGTCCATGACTGTTAATGTCTACAACCCTTCCTGTTCATTATTGATTCTGGAAGGGGGAAAAAAAAGGCAGTGTTTTAATGCCTTATTTTTAATGTATTAAGAGTCTGAATAAGTGCATTCTCTTTTTTCTTTTGTAATTTCATAATTTAAGTAGTGCATTTATTAAACTGACACAGTATGAATTGTGGTGAAGTCTGGCACAGGTCCATGCTGCCAACGCAGCCCGACCGACCATCACGCTGCTCTGCAAATCAAGCCCAAGCTCAGCTCCTCGTACTCCTCCTTCCACTCCCTGCCCAGGACCAGCAGGGACACAGGCTACAAAGTCTTGCTAGATTACATTTTCTTGGCTATTTACATGGGGTTTCTATGTCTCATCCATTTTAAGTCTTTGAATTTTTTTTAATGCTATTGATGAACTGTTTGAATGCAAACCTGATTTTTCACACACACACTACAGTTTAAACATGTCTATGGTACCTTTTAAGCCCTGTAGCTCCCGAGCTCTTCAGAAACCTAAACTGAATATACTTTTGCTGTTCCTACACCACAGTTGTTGCTTCATAAATACAAAAATTTGCTCACGGCTTAATGACCACAGGCAAATTACAAAGAGGAATCAGGTCCACTGCTGAGCCACAGTCCCCTCCAGAGCAGGGTGCAAAGCCATCCAGCAGCAGCTGCCCCTCCTGGGTGGCACTTTGGGACACGAATGCTGGGATGGGCAGCAGAAACTGCCCCAAAAAATCAGCTCACACCCCACAGAGCTCCCTCTGCTCACTCCACCCACACTCCACTGGTGTGTACGGACATGCACTTTACATATAAATTATGTGCAAATGCCTTAGATGTTTATAGCCAAAAATACTACTTCCCAAGTCCAGCTTGAAGCGGCAGCCAAAGCCAGGGCCAGGCGAGGCTGCACAGAGCAACAGTGACACCCGATGGCTCGGAGCTCAGCCCTGGGCCACCACCGGTCCCCTCCAGGAGGATCCGGGCGCTCCGAGCGCTGCCTCGCCAGCCCCAACCCCAATCACATATCAGAGCAGCTCATCAAGGAGCTGAGCTGCAGAGAGATAAAACTTGCTGTACGTAGGCACTGCATGTAATTAAGAGTGTGCATAAGTTTCACAGTGCATTCTGCATAATTACAGCCCTGCCTGGCACCGCTGCCAGTGCGAGCATGAACACACACGCACACACATAATGTATGCACAATATTGTGCATATGGACTTGGGAAAAGGCAGGGAACAGGGAAAGTTGCTGGCTGTTGTTTTAAGAGCTGACTCTGCCATTTCTAAGGTTAAGTTTGTGTTTTTTTGCTACTCATTACCATTCTTTAACTGTTACAATTTATATCAGCATATAATGTTAAATAATTACAGGGAGCGGAGCTCACTCTAGCGAGGATATAAATGCGCTGTGGGATTCTACAGATTTAAACAAATAACACTCACAGCAGGGGGTGAGCAGATGAATTAGCATTAATATCCTGCCTGGGAGATCCCAGTGCAGTGTTATGGCTTAAATACAGATCTTTTCTGTAACAGTCAATATGACAGCTCCCAGCAATACCGCCCGGCACATCCAGCAGTCAATATACAGCTGCAGCAGAGAGAATGCCCTCGGAACAACCCATACAGCAGCCAGTTAAAATAAATAACTTCCCTTTAACAGTCTATATCGCAGCCAACTGCATTAAAACCTTCCCTTTTAAGGTCTATACAATAGTCAGCTAAATGGAAAAATTGGCATCCTCCTTGGCAGCTCCAGAGGGAAGTCAGGCACCGAGTGGGCGAGAGGCTGAGCTCTCCTCCCGACTCCTGGGGGACAGGGGGTCCCTGCACAGCCCGCTGGGCAATCCTGCTCTGCTACTGCTCAAAGGACAGTTTAAGCCTCCAAAGCCACAGCTTCACTACCTTTCACAAGCAATTATACTCACTAAAAAAAATATAAAGATCAAAACTTATTTCTTTCCCAATCAGAACAGGGAATGGGGCAAACCACAGCTGTCCAGCAGCAGCCAGCACACAGATCCACATCTCCCTGGGTAAAGGCAATGTGCCTTTTCCAGCACTTTCACCACTACAGAGATGCCCCAGCCCAGGCTAAAAGCAGAGCCCGAACTTGAACTCTCTGTTTGAAATCAGTAGCTACTTTTTCACTCTCTAACAAGAAGCAACAGGCTGAGGTAGGCTGGGAATCTGCCTCCCTTGGACCAGAGCACAGCATCTCATTGTGCAACAGCAATTGCAACAGACCATAATGTAAATCATGACAGAAAGGGTTCCAAAGCACCCAAATTCTGAGAAACGAACGGGAGGAAAACCCATGACCACAATGAATTCTGTCACCAGGTCCCTACGCACACTTTTCCATCTCGGGGCAGATCCTGTTCCCACAGACACAGATTTTATCCTGGTGCCCCCTGTTCTGCTGGGAGGGAGTGGCTGTAAATTCCCACTGTGAATTAACTGACCTGCAAAACAAAACCTGTAGAACTTCAACAAATTACAACAACACTTCTTGAGGCAAATTAGAAAGTAAAACACAAAAAAAATCTCATAAAGCACTTAATACTGAGCTTAGAGTTTACAAACTGCTGTACCAGCAGTAATAAATCTCTAGAAAATTAAATGTGTAGATATTTTCATATTTTCCATACTGCTAAGAGGCTTTATTGATAGGGAATTCTGCCATTAAAATAATACACTTGCTAGCTTCTTATAAAAGAAAGGAGATAGATGACAATTTTGTTAGAAATTGAAATGATAAAGTGGCAATGGCATTTATTCTTTAAAACTCCACAAATTAAAAACATCTGCCTGCTTTCTTTTTAAGAAACCTGTCCCTTTGGGTATATATTAAAAAACATAAACATAAACCAGGGGCCCACAATCCCACCAGATGTTTGGCACCTGGAGCCTTTTCAAGTAATTGATCAAGAAAATAAGTATTTTTTTCAAGTAACAGGACAAAATTATCTCTAGAACCTTTTGCATTGTCAGTGCTTTAATTTCTTTCACCTCAGATTTTAAGGAAAGACTGCAGCTACAAACACATTCCACAGCCTCCCAAATTAAAAATAAATACACACCACCCCTGCTCCAGAAGTCATGGTTTGCAGCCTTGACCATATTTTGCAAAATGACAGTTATTAAAAACAACAAACAGGCATCACTGTGAGTCATCTGGTTTCCAAGTTGTGAGTCAAAAGGGGCTGATTCCACACAAACTGAAACCTGGCGCTGTGCAACGATTGGTATCTGCACCACAGCCCCCAACAGGATGTGGAAGGGGAGAATGGGCAGGAGATGGGAGAAAGGGGAGGGGAGGGCAAGAGAAAAAACACTTTTTACTGGTCCCAGTGTCACTGCAAATAAAGACCACGTCAAGATTTAAACCATAATAATGGAAAGGCTATAAGGTCCCTGCTCTAATGTTTCCTCTGATATTCCCTTTCATAAATGCTCTCTTTATGCTGCATGCTTTGCAATAATACATGTAATGTTCGTGCACTGGCCCCGCTGGGGAAGCTGCAGCACATGAAGCCTCACAGAACACACATTAGGAGGCAGGCAGCTCATTTACCAGTTCCCCAACTTCAGCTCTCCCATCTTCTTCAGGGCAATGCCACAAGCCTGAGGAGACAAGTCACCTAAAGCAGCCTCCAAATCTGTTTAACTGGGAACAGATCTGTGTGTACCAACACATGGACATGCAATTGCCTCTCCCCCCAGTGCAACACCTTGCTGGGAGAGACCAAAAGCCTCTTCCCAGATGCTGCAAGCACAAGCAAGAACCCTGAAGTCATTGCCAGGGATCAGGGATTGATGGCATCCCGGGCTTCCTTTTGGCAGAGACAGGGAAGGACCCTGTCCCTGCAGGGAGCTCAGCTCTGCCTCCCCACAAGGAATGGCCTGCAGCAGCCTGGGGCACCTGCAGGCCTGGCAAGGGAACAGGGACCCCACCACCTCCATAAGAATCCTCAGTGCAATCCACAGCCTGCCAGGACTGGACTTCCCAGGCGACCTGACCCCACTGCTCTGAGGCCCACTGGGTTCCTGGAGCTGACCACTGGACTGGAAACCAAGTCCACCTTCCTGGAATCGTGGCAAGCTGCTGTTGAAAAAGGGTTTTCAAAGATCCGGTGTCGTGGGGGGCAGGGGCAGGCTCGTCTCAGCCCTGTCTGTAATTCTCAATCACTGCACAGAAAGTATTTATATCCTGTTGGCAGCATGTGCAACCAATGCGACTCCCCGTGTCAGAGCTGTCAATTATGGGCTTGACTTATGAGGAAAGATTAAATGAGCTAAATATGTAGAGCTTGGCTGAGAGGCCAGGATGGGGGTGGGGGGAAGGAGAAATGATGTGATAACTGTCTGCAAACATCTGAAGGGTGCAGATGCTTAAGGAGGAAAGGAATCACTTAGGGTGGCACACAACACAAACAGGAGAGGAAAGCTGGAAGGAAGGCACAGGAAATTCTCACTGTACAGTAGGAAAGCTCCACTCCAGCAAGATCTACTCTGCTGTAGGACTGTACCCCAGGAACACCATCAGTCAGGCCACTCAGATGCTTGACAAAACACCAGAACGCTGACAGCAGAGGAAGATCCTGCTCTGACCAGGAGATGAAACAGATAATGTAAAGAAGTGGGGCATATTGTGAGAGTGGCTGAAGATGTGAAGCTCCCTCTTTCTTCTCTCCAGCTGTAAAACCCTGTTACTACAAAGCTATGCATATTTGCATTGCTACTTTTCCAGAAAGGCAACTGTCAAGTAGCAGTGGTGTGTTATGGGATCACAACTGGGAAGAGGACATGGTCTGTACAAGCATAGCAAGAAGAGCTATGTAAACCTGCATACAAAACCAAAACAAACCAAAAACCCCAAACTGTTTAATCTGTTTGGAAAGATTTGCAATGTAAGTGACATATGGAGAAATACAAGAAACATGGCAAAGTCCCTTCTCCAGTAAGTTGGTCAGAGACTCCAAACCCAAGAATTATACCATCTCTCAACCTCCCAGTTTGGCAAGCCTTGCTTCTGAAGGTGCTGGCATCAGGGGGATCTGAAGGATATAGTCTCATGCATCAAGGCTGGGGAATGTTCTTTCAAGCTCCTGAATAAGCCACTCTACCTTCTGTGCTCCTGCTACCTCACTTTTCAACATGATGAACATACCTGAGGCACAACAAAGATGCCACAGACATTGCAAATGTTTTCTTCTGGCATGATCTCCCAGGTAAAAGCAGGAGGAAGCCAAGAAGGGAAGAGAAAGTTATCGGTTCTAACCTTTTAAGGATCACAAGCTGTCAGTAACTGCAATAACAATGACACAGGCAAAAGGAGTCCAACTGCTCAGTGGAATTACAGGAATTAACAATCTCTAGCAACATTTTTCAGAGTAGGAATTTAATAATGTGGAGTCAAGAGGTACTCCAAAGAACAAGTTCCTGCATAAAGTTATTTCAAGCAGCTAAAAAGGCAGTCAGCCACTTCTGAGAAGTTCTTCAGCTGGTCCCTCCTCTCCCCAAGCAGAGAACTGTGGGCAATTGCTGCCCTCTACAAGCTGCTCTGCACATAGCACAGCTCCCACTCATGGAGCTTTCTCCCACCTTGTTCCTGTAATCAGTTCTTTTCAAGGAGAAAATACCAAGTATTAAGTATTTCCTAACTATGTGCCAGGCTGTTTTTCCAGTCTCTCAAAGCACTGTGACTTCCATTTTACCTTCAGTGAGAGATCTGGGATCTCTGGAAGTCAAACCATGCCTCACATTGAAGAAGACTCTGACCTAACTCCCTGGACTTTTAATTTCCTTGTGTGTTTGTAAAGAACAACCTGAAGTATCACAACTACTTTAAAACCATCTTGAAAGTCTTCTGACCAGTAATGTTGGTTTGTCTGAAAAGAAAGTAGGAGTTGCTTTTGGAGCTCTTTTCTGCACAAGTGCACAGAAAATATTATAAACTACTAACTCACCCCCACCAGTGACACAGGACTGTCCCTGTCCTGGCTGTGCCACATCACCCCCTGCTCTGAAGTGTCACTGAACCTGTCATTTAAGCAGTACATTTTGTACAGGCTCATGGGGTCTTAACCTGCTTTGGTCTGTGACTACTGCAAGTTTCTAGCTCTCATGAATTAACATATAATGCTACAACACAAACCCTCTTTTAGAATTGGGATTTAAAGGAATTCCAAACAACCTTTCCCAGTGACCTCAAACAGGCAATTTACCTTGGTATGACGGTGTTTCTTTAACTACACGCAGTAAGTAAATTTGCATCTCTGTGCTTTGCACATATTAATATAGTTATCTAAATCAACAGAGTAAAAGGAATTGACAGATTAAGTGAGTGCACTTTGCAGGAACGACAGAGGAAGTCAATGAACACCCAGAAGAAAGAGAGAAAAACAGGCAAAAACCCAATAATCTCGAAGTTATCAGAAGGTCAAACACAGGAGAGCTCTGCTCAGTGAATCACAGCGCTCCCTTTGCTCCCAGCAAGCCCAGGGATGCTGCTCAAGGCAGTCCCCCCTGTGGGTCCCCGTGGGGCAGTAAACCTGCAGTGGCTCCTGAGCAGCCCTGGGGAGCCCAGCAGCACCTGCAGGCCCTGCCCAGCCCAGCCCAGCCTGCTCGTGGGCTCTGCTGCCCTCCCGCTGCCAGCACGGAATGCCCCTGACCCGAGTTTCGCTGGGGGCTCTCAGGTCGCTGCCTGCTGGCTCTGGGAACCCCTCTGGAGAGATGCACTTGGAGAGAATCACTCCCTGTAGGCCACCACTGCCAACAAACCCACTGGGGCAGGTGGGACATTTGTACAGGAAACAGGTATAAATCTCATCTTCAACAATGAGGGGTGGGGGGGATGGAAAGCACAAGGGTGATGAGCAGTGTCCCTCCAGAACACTCCGGTCCCTCACACAATTTCTGGAAACAAAGTCCTTCTGAAAAAAAACATATCACAGTTTTCTACAAATCTAGACTAGAACCTCTGACCTTCAAAAGAAAGGATAAGGATATTACAAGGTATTCCTTGAGTAAGAATGTGTTCCAGCAAACAAAGTAGGAGTTTTTCAGTGAAAATACCATTCCTGTGTTCATTTCAAACAACAATTTCAGGGAAAGAAGAACTTCAAGAAATTCTCACACCCCTTGTTTTCTGTAGTGTTTGATATGGCAGAAAGAGCATCTCCTACTCCATGAGAGGGACAGAGATTCGCAATTTGCCCGAAGGTTTGTTCATAAAAAGTGGACTCTCAGTACTCTTAACTAACATGAGCCCTGCCAAGCTCCCTCAAATCTCATGGCACAGCTCTGTAGCCTCTCCTCATTCCCACTCACGGTTTTGTTCACTTTGTTAAAGACAGTGGTATTGTCAGTGTTAGGCTCCATCAACTTCTAATTACACCAGTTAAAAGTAGTCAAAGTCTCAATTGCAGAGGTCCTTCCTCAGAAACCTAAATGAAATTCTCTGTCCTCAGAGTCTGCTTGAGAGGAAGCTTAACAGAACAGACAAGGTGTAAAATGAGACAACAAAACAGAAAGGATCTAATAATTCTACTGTCTGTCACTCAGTGCAGTGTACTTTATTGATGTTTGCACAAAAAGGGATGTTAAAAGTATTCTGACCACTATCGTGACCCTTAAATATTTGAAAATCAGTTTAACAAAGGCTGGGGAAAAGCCATGAGGGCTCCAGCACATTCCAACAAACTCTACACTAATTGCTAGAGACTCAGCAGTAATTCTTGTTACCTTGTACCTTTCAACAGCCTGTAAAAAAAGGGGATAAAATGTCCATATTTCAGAGCTAACTGCTCTCATCTGCAGCAAGAAACAGAAAGAAACAGCACATGCTAAAGATAAAAGAAGTTAAATAATCCTGCAAAAGAAAATGCCCTGCTCCTCATATCATGATCCAGGGATTTTGTAACTCAGGGAGAGACTTAAGAGTGTTTTACGTTTACAACCAGTACTGTTATATTTACAACTGGTACTTCTTCCAGACACCAAGCCAGGGGATTACTGGCATGGACTTGGAGCCCCCCGTCTCCTCCTGGTGGCTCAAAACACCCACAGTGGGTGGGAAAGGAGCAGTTTGGGGTGTGAGGTGAGTTTGTAGGGCTGCATTCTGAAGGCCTCCTGGAAGACCCAAATGCAGGACACGGTGTGATGTGTCACAGTGAGTCTGGCCCAGGACCCTGCAGAACGCTGAAATCCCTGTGCAAACCACCAGGAACCACGGCTCCTCCTGCACTGCTGCTGAGAGCAGCAGGCACACAGCAGAAGGTATTTAGCACCTTGCAGGACACACTGTCCATTAGAATCATAAATACAACACAAACCCAGTTTTAATCTATAACAACATCTGCTGATACAATGCCAGCAGGTTTAATTCCATTGCTTTCTCATTCTTGTGTGCTGGTATGTTCCAAATAGGTCTCAGCCCTGTCACCAGCTAAGTCAAAACAGCTGAGTGGATGCAGAGCAGAGTTTGGCCATCGGACTCTTTCCTCCCTCCTCTGGATTCTTCAACATCTTAACCACCACACCTGAAGGCCAGGGTGACATCCCTGAGCACGTGGCTGCCCCACACAGACCCATTTGTTTTGCCTGCCCTGGTGTCCCCACAAACACTTCCATGCCCCAGCACCACGACCCTACCAGTCTGTTTTCTGGCCCAGGGTCCCCTGGGTGTGTGGAAGGGCCTGTGCCCCCTCCTGGCTGCAGGGCAGCCACGGCAGGGTGGTGAGGTCGGGTCATCTGGCTCGCAGAGCTGCACTGCTCATTTAATAAGGCGTCTGCAGAGGAGCAGCTGGAAGCAATAATGACTCCTAAACAAATGTGACAAAGACTATGAGAGTTCATTATTAAAAAAAACCCCAATTAATGAAAAAAATAAGGAGGAAACCTCAACCTTTCAAAGGGCTCTAATTAGCTCATGTGTAAGACTCAGCATCTTGAGAGTAAAGTTTACGTTGGAGCTCTTTAAACATAGAAATAATTGTATGTAGTAGGAATATCCACCCAAACAGGAAGATACATAGCTGCTATGTGCTTCCTCTGAGCAGTTCTCCACTCACATACACAGTAAGAAATTAATGAAATCAAAGGTAATGCCAGAACCTGCCTTGAGAGAGAACAAACTGTTGACCAGAACAGGTTGTGATGATCTGCTGCCTGCTGTGACCTTCCTAAGGGAGGATGGGGAGACAACAACCCCCCCAAAAACAAACCACCAAATCCATCACAAGGCACAGGGTGTCAATAACAGCTCCAGCTAATCTCACATACAGACATCCATGCAATTAAGGGATGGCACAGTGTTACCAGACAGAGAGACTGTCACTGCAGAGCTTCACAGAATTCACAAACAGTGAATTTTATTGACCCTCCCCAGTTTAGTCACATCTCTCTCCTTTAAAAACCACCTCCTGGGTTCCCCAGGTAAGAGTTACACAGTAAAAATACTTTGATGTGGCCAGTGCCACGAGTACTTGAGTGTTCTCCCTGCAAGCAGCTTGTATTCACTGTGATCAACAAATGAAAGCCAGAGAAGAAACTCAGTTAGAGATTTATATATTTAGGCCAGTAACACCGGCTAAGAATTTTGGCAATGTTTTGACTGAGTTATTGATGGCTAAAGAGGAAAAACAAGCTTGTGAAAAACAATATACTGCAGCTCCAGGACTAGTGGCTCCCTTCCCACTCTGCGTCACCATAAAAAAGCAAACAAAACAGGGTTCTCTTAGTTATCATCACACACAAAAAAATCCCAGAGCCCTTTCCAAAATGTTTCTAGAGTAAAAACATTGGATCACATGCACTTGCAGTTGATAAACACTTGTAAGCTCACTCTGAGTGCCTGTAAAGACCGCGCGACTGAGGTCTCTGAGCACAGAGGGGGTTTTAGTAGACAATAGCACCAAGAATCTCAGTTTAATGCACAGGCCTCTCTTCAGACTCTCTCCTGAAGCAGCCCTGACCCAGAGCACACACTCAGGACACGCAGTCTGTGCCCAAGGCCAGCACAGTGGCCCAGCTGAGCCGAGTCCAACCCCAGCAGACAGGAGGTCATTGATGGCTCTGGGTCGGAACTCGGAGGGGAACAGCAGAGCCACCTCCAGCAGCTCACACCTTCTGCACAAAGCAGCAGCTCCTCAGGAGAGCACAACAACGGCTGAAACATTACATGGCAAAGGGAACAACTCATGTGCATTATGTTAGGAACAAGAAATTGTGTTGCCTCTTGAGGGACTCACCAGCGGCTCCCGAGACGCGGCGTTTTCGGTGGCAGGGCAGGAGCCAGCCTGGAACACAAACAAACAGTGAGCACACATTGCCACCCGATGGACACCGTGAGAAACACCCTGCGAGCAGCACTGAGGGACACACACTGGTCTCTGCTCTCAGCAGCACTTCTCTGAAGGACTGAAGACTAGGAGGTCAGAAGCACAGAAAATGTTAATTCCAGGAGTCCCCATTTGAACCAAGAGAATTCACAGAACCTGCAGAACTCCCTTAGGGACCAGCAAGGAGAGCCAGTGAGACTCCTGAGAGATGCCATGAGAGCAGGGTCACCTGAACCCAAATTCTGAAATACCTCAATCATTTCTGTGATCCACTAATGCACCCTTTGTTTTCTGCACTATTCTTTTAAAGATTTAACTAAACCTCCCAGAATGCTGCAGTACCAGGACCATCCCTGTTTCCCACACATAATTAAGAGGTGAAGTTTTAGGGCAGATGCTGAACGCTTTACCTTGCACACCAGGAACAAGTTGTGACCAGAAGGAAAGAGAAACCATTTGATTAAATCAGGACAGTCAAAGCTTGAACTAGACTTGAACTTCCAGAGCTTCCACTCCCCAGGCTCACCTACAGTTGTGCTCATACTCACTCACTCTCAAGAACAGGCACAACCCTTCCCCACAGTCCCACCTTTTACAGAATCACTCTCTGGGCTTTCCTCCATTGCCAAACCCCCCAGCAGATTGATCTCTGTGTAACTAGAATGCATCGGCTCTCACACGGCAGAGATACTTAAATGTCACCATAAAATAAACTTATCTTGGTCAACCATCTGCTTTCAAACGGGAGGAACCTGATTTTAAGATGGCCTAAACCACGCTGTCTTCTCCTGAGGTGTTTTATCTTAGCAGGGGTGACACACACGGGTGACCTCCTCAATGGTGAAAACATGCCCTTGGATTAGTAACGAAGACAAGTTTTGAGGCTCAGTCAGAGAAAAGGGACTCCATCCATCAGGTCCACCATCAAGGTCCTTAAGTGACCTTTTGTCCTCTGATTCTATTCATCACTTTTATTCCATATACCAAACCTTCAAAGTATTTCAAGTTTGGGTTTCTTTCCCATCTACAATACACCAAAAAAAAAGAGAGAGAAACCCAACTTTTTACCACAAGAGGGTGCCAGAAACTCAAATATCCTGCAACTCCTCTGCTTCCAGAGCAGGACCATCAGGAGGGCCCAGCCAGATCCCAGGCAGATCCCAGATCCCAGGCAGGGGTGCCCTGGGATCACTGGACACAACCAGTGCAAATATGGGCATCAGCAGCACCCTGCAGTCCCACAGGCTGTCTGTGGGGCAGACAGTGCCATGTGAGGGCAAGGAAAGGGCACTTCTCCCCGTCCCTGCCCTCCCACTTAGTACATGCACACAGTATCTGCTTTCAAATCTGTTCCAGCTGGACATAAGAAAAAGTATGAACAGTCCCCCATTCACTCCTCCAAAACATGGAAAACATGAGAATCAACACAAGAATACAGCTTGAATGATTTCTTAATAAGGTAACTGAACCTGTTTAGGTTGTGGATAAACTTATTTGCTGTGTATGCTCTGTTTTATTCCTTCAGCCAAATCCCAGGACTACCACAGGCACCTTGCTATGGCTAATACTCTAAAATATTGGGGCCTGATTCACAGCACGCTCAGTCAGAGCACAGATTCTCCTCAAATTCAGTGAGCACAGGGTCAGAACTGCCTGGAAGAGGCAGAGCAGCACAGATAAAACTTCTGTTGACCAGTTCAGAAAAGTTACCCCTAACTGTTAACCACTATTGCCATGGATTTGTGCCATGGAGCCACTTCTGTTAAGTGCTGAGTTTTCTAGGAAATACGTATTTTGTTCTTCTGTAGCAAGCTTCAGGGGAAATTCAAAGCATTTGAACTACTTAAGCTGACTTCACAAAGAGAAAAACCACAAATGTGTGGTGCAAACAGTAAAGGCACAAAGAAAGAAACCACCACGAAATTCCTCTCCTCAGAAAATCCCCACAGCATCCTCAGTACTACAGCTCCTCCATTCTGCCCTAAGGAGCTGCACCAGTATTTATGGACTGTCACTCCACACAAAGCCTGGCCACCCTGGGAAATTCCCCAAAGAAGGATTTGAAACAAAGTCCAGGTTACTGTGAGAAAACATGTAATGATTTTATTGACAGGAAGGGTCGTTATCCCACAGAGAAAGGCTCATCAATTCTGCCATGTGCTGATACAAACCCTGATGGCACCTGCAGGACGAGCTGGATCATTTATGGTCCTTGGACTGCACTGTCCAAAGCTACCAACCCTTCAAGTGAGATCTACCTTTCCCTTCCAGCCAGATTTCCAAGCACAAGGCAAAGGGACTAGTCTTGTGAGGCAGGGCACTGTCACCCTCTGGAACACGCTAGCCCTGGGACAAGTCAGGGAAGATTCTGAGGAAAGTGTCTAAAGAAAACAGATATCACAGTCCACAGACCATTTACCTTCCCCATGAAAACCATCCTCTCAGGCACAGAATCCAGAGGCTACACAGCCAAGAGCTACAGCAAGTGGGGAGGAAAATTCACCTGTACCTTGACTAACAAGGCAACTGGGGAATTAAGTCTCTGGAGCAACAAACCGGGCACCTTCCAACACCTTTGCAATTTGCTTTAACTACTTCCTCACACAAAGAAAACACATAGCTTGACGGGGGACTCAACCCAAAGGGGGTATCACGAAGCTTTAGAAAGAAAACAAGATTTGGTTCCCTACAAAACCATTTTTGAGAACTTCACCAGGAAATCAGTTATTCTGTTCACAGGCTACACCACCATCCTGCCCTCCCCTCTCTTTTACTGTAAAGAAGAGTAACAGAGAGACAGGATCTTTTCTTCTGCTCGTTTTTAGTATAGACATTGCTAAAGGCCCAAGGAACATGACCTCTAAACAAAACAAAGTATTTTAAAAACTCTGGTAGAGATGTTTATTGCCTTTAGAACATAATTCTATCTATGGAGATGATTTCATTGGAGCTGCAACACTCCCCCTCTCCCCACAGTGCTTGAGGCAATATATTAATTCATGACAATGAGAAAATTAAACTAAGAAAAACAGATAATAAGCCATAAGACATCTGACACTCCCTTTTCAGCATCTAAACTAACTCGATTTGTAATAGAAAACATGATGGGACCCAAACATAAACAAGTTAAGCGAGGCAGTGCCACCACTCACAGCCTCATGGAAAGCTTGGCAATAAATAAACAAACATCACCAGTGGCAGAAAGCAAATATTTTATTAAATTCTCTGAACGTTTAGTGTGCAATGGGGACATCTTCCTACAAGCACCGATAACAGTGTCAAGACTGCAAGGGTTGTTTGTGTGCGAGGAGTGGTGTTTACATTCTCTGAGGCTATCAGAGGTATTTTCATTGGTTTGTTTGATCCCAAAATTGTCCCCTTGAGAATTCATCTACTGTGCTGTGCATGGTTCAGTTACACCCCCTTTGTCCTGCCAGAGCTACGACATTCTCCCAAATCCCACCCAGGCCCACAGAGTCAGAGAGCACTGAGGCTCCCAGAGCTCTGGGTGAGGAACGTGCACGGGTGGGAGATGGTGGGGATGGGTCATCTCAGCCCTGGGCACACTGAGCAGCCCTCACAGGCACAGATGGGGCAGCTCCTGCAGGAGTAGGGCTGCTCCTGGGGCTGTCTGTGTGCAGGGGGCAGTACTGGAGTGGGAGCCTGCAGCCCAGCTCCAGTGGTGCCCCACAGCCCCGGGGGAGGGCAGAGCCAGAGCTGCCCTTGGAACAAACCGTGCCACTAATGAAGGCAGGACAGGAGCCAGAGGGGGTGCAAGAACTTGTTACTGCCTGAGAATCCAGCATTGCTGCAAGAACTGGGACAGAGTCCAGCAGGGCCGTTATCCAGTTCATTGACCATTTTCACCCTGGGTGCCTCCAGAGCCCCTCCCTCCCCGCAGGAGCCCACACCAAATGCAGAGAAATGGTCCCTCCGTGGTGCAAAGGTAACTGCAGCCTGGGTATTCCCTCAGCCCAAACTGCTCCTGGCTTACAGAGCACCACAAACACCAACTCCGCTTTGCTCTTTGCAGCCCACGCCTGAAAAACTCTCCATGGTACACAACAGGTGGGAGTCACCATTCCCATTTTTCCCATTTTTCACTATGAATGGTTCCAGGCAGTTGGAACTGGGTCATCTTTAAGGTCCCTTCCAACTCAAACCATTCCATGATTCTTCCTGTCCTTCACTTTCACACCCAGGGGATTCTCTGGCTACATTTATAAGGCCCACTGAAAAGCAAGACATTATCACTTCCAAACATCAAGCCTTCTTTTGAGCTAAAGTCACACTAAAATAATGTTTGCTAAAAAAGGGTGCAATGGGAGGGTACAACACCCAAGCTCAAGAGAACCTGAATGTTTCTCAGGCAACCACATTTGCCAGTTAACCAGATTTCTTTCTCAGAAACTGTCGGCCCTGCAGACTGCCCAAGTATTTCCAGGTTTCCTCCCCTGAAAGCATTCCCTGGCAGCGTGAGGGATGGACTGCACCCCCTGCACCTCACTGTGGGGCTGGTGAAAGCAGAGGGGTGATGCAAAGCTGCCCAGCCTCCTGGGAGTTTGGCAAGGCAGCCTTTCACCGCCCAGCCCCAGGCTGGTTACCCAAGAGTGTGCAGGTTCTGTAATTCGTCTCCACCTCAGTTCAGTTCAGCAGGGTTCCCTCCACACTCGCCTCCTCGGGCCGGAGTCAGAGGGTCAGCAGGGAGGGCCGTGGTGAACGAGCCAAGGCTGCAGTGGCTGCACACAAGGTGTGTCGTGGCTGCTCAAAGAGCCAGACCTTCCCCTCCCTGCCGCGGGCACCCGAAGGGCTCTCCCAGACCGCCCTGGCACCGCTTCTCAGGAGCCTGTGTGGGACACGGGGGAGCTGGGAGAGCTCGGGGGTGCCGGAGCTTGAGGAGCGCTGGGTTTGCAGTGGAAGGAGTGGCCGTGGACGATGAGCAGGGCAGCGCCCGGACCCTGCAGGGGGCACAGCCTCCTCCAGCCACACCACGGCCTGTGCGACCGAGGCTGGACAGCGCCCGGAGCAGCAGGACAGGCACCGAGCACACCTGCAGCACAGTGCCCTGTACCCAGCACAGTGCCCCCTGCCCAGCACAGTGCCCCATACCCAGCACAGTGCCCCATACCCAGCACAGTGCCCCATACCCAGCACAGTGCCTCCTGCCCAGCACAGTGCCCCGTACCCAGCACAGTGCCCCGTGCCCAGCACAGCGCCCCGTGCCCAGCACAGTGCCCCATACCCAGCACAGCGCACCGTGCCCGCCGCCTGCCCCGCACCCCGTGTCCCTGCCCGGCCACCCCTGCCCCTTCCAGCCGGGCAGCACCCCCGGCACCGCCCTGTGGCCGCTGTGCCCCGGCAGGCACAGCACCCTTTGCTGTGGCTCCGGGAACCACCGAGCGTTCGGGGCCGGGAGGGGCCCGCGGGCTCACCGGGGCCAGCCCTCAGCCCCGCACGGCGCTCCGCCTCATTTCGCAACCCCGCGGGCACGCCGTGTCCTTCCTGCCCGGCCGTGGCCGTGTTTGTTCTCCGCTCTGCTCAAGAGCTGTGTGCCTTCCACACCCACAGCCCCTCAGCGCACGGCGCCTGGGCCCGGGGCCCGGCCTGCACGCCCTGCAGCCAGCCCGCACAGCGGCCGCGGGGCAGGGCAGCGCTGCCAGGAGCGGCAGGGCCGTCGGGGGTGTGCCCGGAGCCCCCATGGCCCCTCAGACCGCTCCTGGCCCCTCAGATCTCCCTCAGCCCCCTCAGCCCCGGCCCGGCCCCCTCACCTGCCCCGGCTGCTCCGCTCGCTCCGCCGCCGCCATCTTCCCAGGCGCGCCCAGCCCACCGCCGAGCGCGCGATGCAGCGCCCGCCCCCGCCGCAGGCGCGGCGAGCCGAGCGCCGGCGCATCGCTGCGGCCCCGGCGGCACCCACGGGGGACGGGAGGGGGCGTGAGTGGGGACGGCGGGACAGGGGACAGGGGGACACGGGGGACAGCAGGACACAGGGACAGGGGGACAGGGGGACAGGGGGACACAGGGGCACCCACGTGGGACGGGAGGTGGTGTGAGTGGGGACAGCGGGACAGGGGGACACCCCCGCGAGCTGTGAGCGGGGACAGCGGGACACCCCCGTGCCGAGCCCCGCCCTGCCCTCCCCTCCCGTCCCGTCCCCTCCCCGCGATGGCGGCGCGGCCGAAGCGCTGCGTGGTGCGGCGGAGAGACGGGCCGGAGCAGCACGGCGTGGCCGCGTCCTGCCTGCGGGAGCTGCGGGACAAGGGTGCGTGGGCACGGGGGTGGGGCAGGGGGGACACGGGGGGGATCCCGGTAAGGGGCGGGGGGACAT